>VWZS01006470.1:212849-373443 GCA_013397075.1 Rhabdornis inornatus
CTTAAAAGTAATACCCCATGTATTTTGACCATTGACCCACAAGTACAGCTTTGGGAAGGCTGTGGAGTTGGGAGGAGTGTCACGACTGCAGATACCGGGCAGATGCAGAATCGTGAAAATGAAACCACGAGAAGACTGTTTTCTACTTTCTTGTGGAAAAAATCCCTATAGCCTAACAAGAGGAAACTTCTCACTCCAAAGTGAGCGGAAGAAGGGACTGTTTGAGTTGGGAATTAATTGAAGCAGTTTCTTGTATGTTTGTTTCATTGTTATGAAGGTTGAGAAAGGGAAGGAAAGAGTAGTCTGACAATCTTATTCTGAGGTTTTTTTTCCCTTTGTGTAGTTAATAAATTTCTTTTTATACGCTCTTAAGTTTTAGGCCTGCCTTGCTTCTACTCCTGGTTCTGTCTCACAACAGAAAATGAGTATATCTTAATTGGCAAATCAAAACCATGACAAGTGCCAAAGTTGTAAGTATTTTCAGCATCTTCTAAAATTAATGTACTGTGGAAATAAGTACCTCTTTGGTATATACATTAAATTACTGTTCTTTTTTCTTTTAATGTATCCTGCTAATTTTGAGGCATTATGTTAGTTCACTCCCCCTAACTCTTCCCAAAAAGTTCCTTAAATCTCCACTCTACAAATCTTTTAGAAATTCTTATTTCATAAATCTTATTCTTTAAGAACTTATTTCCAACATAGTCAAAGAAAATCCACTTTATATAAAACTACTGCTTTGTTTTCCCTCAAATCTTTCCAAATGATCATTGCAGCTGCAGCACCAGAAGGTACAAACAAGTAAAGGTGAGAAGAAAGTCAGTAAGTATAACTAATATGTGTTTTACATAACAACTGGTGCTATGGACCCTGACATATCCGAAGACTTAAACTGAGCTCTCAGATTGTGCCTTATTATTTGTCATACCAATTATTAGCCTACTGGGTGCTATCACAGTAGGATAAAATAGTAGCAATTTTCTGAGCATGGTTATAGGTTATAACAGGAAAATACATTGTTTTGCAACAGTGCTGAAAGAACTGGCTGGGCCTTTCAGAGGCCAGTGCTTATTAACAAAAGAATTGATGCCTTTAAGTTATTATTTGTGACTTATCAAAACCATTTAATCAGCTATTTTAGAGGCTAAAATAATGACATATGATTAAGCATCTCCTTGACGACCTAATGTCCTGGCAATCAGCTGTGGTGTCCACTTTCACCTCCTTAGTCTTTTACTTTTAAAAGTGCATTTTCCAGCATCCTGCCACCATATTTTCCCATCTGGGCATCTGCCAGACTTTACAAAATGCCATCTCTCCTACCTTCAGGTAAACAGGTGGTTTTATTTCTATAATAACTAAGGAGTAAGAATGGATGATACATACCCAGCATTTGTATATAACTATATGTTTAACAAATAACTCAAGTAAAGAAAAAAAATAAAAATAAACATTTCATAACTGGAAAAATCTTGTACTCCTGTAATTATGCAAGCAAAGATTATTAAAAATTCAATAAATCTGCACTGAAAATATAGAAGAAAAAAAAAATCCAGTAATAAAAGGCAGGGTACTTTTTATATGCAAACAGGCTTATTTTGCTCCAAAGTGATCAGAATCATAAACAGGAAGATTTATCCTGCAAAGGGCTAGCAAAATCAGAAATGTGTCAACAGTGTGAGGTTCTAAGATAATCCTGATGGAATAAATGTATCATTGGTACAAGGAAATTTTAAATTTTTGACATATTCCTTAAATGTCAGGATGAGAAGTAGATTTTAGTTTTATCTTAACAGCCCAGTCTCCAATCTTTTTATTATTCATATGTGGTTTACTAGTCAGCAGAGTATTTTTTGAATTTGTAGGAACTCAGACACCGATTAATGACCTGATGGTACACTCCTAATGCACTCTTTCAAGCCAATTAGTTCTCATATTTATTGCAATTCCATATTATAATGTGAAAAGTTGATTTTGTTGGAATTAGGAGGTCTAGGGATTAAATATGTCAACTGTAAAATATGTACTAGCAATAACAAAGTTGATGGACTTGGTAAATAAAAGTGAAGGCACAGAAAATAGGTTTTATTACAACTTTGCTCAAGCTGAAAACTTCAAGCCTCATTTTGCTGTATTTTTCATGTGTCTATGTCAAAAATAAAGGAGAATGAACTGCCACATGAACATGAGGGAAATGAAAGGAAAGTTCATACCATTACCCTTATGTTTGGATGCATTCATAAAAAGTAGACCTGACAGAATATTATTTGCATAGACAAAATAGGACTGGTATTATTACAATTAATAGACTCTAAATCTGCAAAGAACTCAGTGTGGGATTTAGTTTAAAAACTAGGGAGCCTCATAGACTTAGAGATCTTTTTTCATTTCTATAGTAACACTAAAAGGAGCCTGAATCAGACAGGAACTGGTCTGAGCTTCACTGCAGGTAGAAATGCAAATGTCAATTCAACTTTTAGGTCAAATAACATGATCCAACGCTAAGCAACTTCCCAGGAGGGATTGCCACTGAGTTTTAAACAACCAAAATTTTCTAAATCTTGTAGTAGTCTGAAAATATCTTTTCAGTTTCAGCTGCTGGATTCTGTTGGCACTTTTGAAAACAAAGACATTTCATGAATAGAGCTTCAATGTATTACTATTGTACAAAAAAAATCCTCCCATTTATATAAGCCACTTTCTAAACTGAGGTACTTAAGTATCCACAACTTTTGTTTGCAGGTGAGGACTCACTTCCTAACCGTCACTAGAAACTGACCTATGTAAAGTATAGAATTCATTAGTATCTCTTTACCAGTGCAGAAGTACAGTTATTTCTAGAGCCATACTTTTCACTACAAATTGCTGTAGTCTCTGCAGTTCCAGCCTTTTTTAATTGATAAGTCTCTCTAAAATCCCAAAATCAGCATTCAGGTCAACATTTACAGTAAGGTGTGATTAATTTGGTCCTTAATATACGTAAAATGAAAATTAAATCTTTAGAGGTTTTGGGGTCTCGTGATCCACACCATCCAGAGGCTGAGTATCAACCATTTAAGATGCCTCTTCCAGGAGCAGAAGGAACATATTTTCAAATAGATGAAAGACTAAGTGATCAATCTATCAATTTTTTTTTCTCTGATTTAATATTTTTTTAATTACTGTTCATTAGAATTGCAGGTATTCTGAACTGGAAGAGACCCACAAGGACCATCAAGTACTACTGTTAAGGATTGACCCATATGGGAATCAGACCCATGACCCTGGCATTATTTTACCAGCTTCATAAAAGGTTCATAAAAATTAAGATATCTGTGTTTCTTTTATCTGTGATGAGAATTTCTTAAGAATAGAGTTGGGAGGAAGAACATTAATATAGATTTGTATCTGCAGCCAGGCATAATTACAAGGTAAATCCCCCTCTTATCAATGCAGTTATGGAAGAGATAGTAAAGCTATTCTCCCATGGCTTCAAAATGTTACACTCTTCCCATCCAGTTCACAAAATTAGCTTAGTGACAACATCAAAAATATCTTTTTTTTCTATGTCTGTACCAAACCAGTACCTGATTCATACATTCTGAATCCTAAAATTGACCCCTGATGGTTAGTTCAGGTATTAAGGCATTCTCATATTTGTTTCTTCACATAAAGAAACGATCTAAAATTTCCTGTTTCCTATATCTGGTGAGAAGAAATTATGTGTCATCCTGGAAAACTCACATCACAGTTTTTTTCTTCTTTTAGGATCAAAAGGAAATTTCATTTGCCACAAGTGAGCATATCAAGATTTGTCATAATTATCACAAATAAAGGAAGACACCCATATAGACAAAACACTATGAATGTTTCTATTTACTGACAGGTCACAGTGAGACACTGAAATACACACAAAGCCACATTGTATAGAGGCCAAATACCTATAGTTTAAGTGAAAACAAAGAAATAAAACCTATGAGGGAATTTAAGTTTGTGGATTTTAATTACCTGAACTGGAATTTTGCCAGGGCAGCAAGGTTAACTCCTCTACTGATGCCATATTTTTGCAATCAGTTACTTTAACAACCTTGTATTTGCATATTTCTCAAGTGAAATCCAAGGCAGAGCAGTTAGAGTGGACTGTTGTTGCTGCCAATATGATACACTAAACCAATATTATTTTTGCTGCTTGCCTATACTCTTGATTGCTGTGCAATCTTACAATGATGTTTGGAAATTAATTTCTCAGTCACAGAAACAGTGGTTGGTATTTATCAATTTTAGAATTATATCTTCTGATCAACCCAGGTGGAAAATTGGGTGAAATGCAAGATTTCATTCAGCAGCCAGATGTTACATCTCTGCTGAGCTGTCCTAGGTGAAGAAATTACACAATCCCCCCATTTTGTTAGTATAAACAAACATTAAATAAATAAACCTAAAAATATGTTATTGCATAAACAGCAAACATTATATTTAGCAAACCACAATGTAGGCAGTTGATTTTTTTTCGGAGAAATAGAAATCATTTGAGGTCTGCACATCTTACCATCTTACTAAAGCCAGAGAAATTCAGAAGCTTTGGAAATTCAATCCATTGGTCTGTGTCAATTATAAAGCAGAAATGCATTTGCTTCTTTAATTGCTGCCTTCCTAAGTCATGTATTTTGCTAGTCAGCTAGTCATTATACATTATATACAGGTGCACATTATATGGTGCCCCCAGCAGATGCATCATCAGAGGTTGCCACTTGTATGAAGAGCTTGTGTTGCAAAAAAGAGGGCAGAGGATGGGGTGGAGAGCCAGTCGAGGCACTGCCAGGTGTGGAGGGGAGCAGAAGAGCTTGGCAGCTGTAAGCAGGTATGCCTGGATTGACCACCCTGACAGTTCACAGGAATCTATGTGAAGCTCCTGGATAAATGTAGGCTTAACCATCTTCATGCAGAAAATCAACAGCCCATTTAAAAAGAAAGCCTAACATTCAGCCATTGTTCCCTAATCTTCTTTATCTTTGTTTGGTTTGTGTTTCCAACTATTTGTTTTAGGAAGGTTTATCATCACTGTTTATCTGGCTGTGTTGCTTAACTCCTAATACAACTAAAAGTAAAAGCTTAGCTGAAGGGCCAAAGAGGCATCACTCGGGACATTTGCACATGGAAACATGAAATTTTGGTTTGCCTTCTTCTAAATACCAAACCCTCTCTGCTCATTTGATGTGATATATGCACACAAGACCTACATCAAAGGGGAAATGCTTTAATTTTAAACATTAATAAAATAAAGAAGGTGCAATTTCTGAGAATTTTCTGGTGAAAGGAAAAAAATTGTGTATAGTCAAAGCTTCAGAGATGACCAACCACTGCAGGGGTGTTAATAAAGGGATGTTTTGTAAAAATATCTCCCAAAAGGCCTAATTTGGGAGAGAGAGAAAAGACAACCTGGGTCACAGAGATAATTCTTTTCATAGACCTGAATGACCTGGAGCATCTCCCACAAAAGGAAGAGGGATATGGGCCTGTGACACAATGACAAAGTGACCTTTCCAGTCAGTCACCAGCAGCTCACAGGAGTCCTGAGGTGGTTTTGTTTGTTTTTGTTTGGTTGGTTTTTTTTTTCGTTTTTTTTTGGTTTTGTTTTTTGTTTTAATTTTAATTTCATTAATTAAAAACAAAAGCATCCCACTCAAAAGCACAGAGATAATTAAAATCAATAAGTAAACTTTCAGAAATAATATCGAGATTTATTTTCTTCATCAAAAAAGGCATTATGGTAAAATACACTCTTCTCATAGATATGTAGAAAACATAAGCTCTTTAGAAAAAAAAATAAAGAGGGCAAAATAGTTCCAGTGTTTTGAAGCAATTTGAGATAATTAAATTGGAACATTGAGGTTTTTTAAAATTTTAAATTTGGATTATCCCTGACTTCTCATCATTAAAGTATGTGTCTGCATTCAAAGTCAACCATGAATTAAAGAAAAGTTAAATTAAGCTTCAAATTGTATGGTTTAAGTAGCACTGATACTCCTGGGTGCCCTATTTCCTTACAACTGACTACATGAATTTTCAATATCCTTTACAGAATTATTTCCCATGATTTTTTTTAATCACACCAAATTTCCTGTTTATTGTTGTTTACTTTTCACCTACTTCTGATTGAAAGTAAATGTCAAACATTACAACTTTTTTTGAAAAATTATTGTTTTAGATTTTGACCACTTCCACGGACATCTAATAAACAATTATTTTCAGGTTTCCCCCCAGCTAGTTATGTCGTCACTAAGAACCTCTATTAAAATGAATAGTTCAGAAATATATTAGCAACTTAAATCAAATAGGTAAAATATATTAGCAACTAGAATCAAATAGATAATATTATTTTAAAAGTGTAAAAGAAGGAATGAAGTCTAAAATGTATTCTTCTTAAAAATGAGCAAATAAATTGCTAATGAAGAGAAGGAAGCTTATTAGACAAGAATTTAGGATTTTCTTCTCCATGATTTCGAAATGAAAGGCAGCTATCCAGGGACCAGAAGTTGCATGGCACAGCATAACTGCCTGATTTGTGCCTCATTAAAATCCAAATTGTGTAAATCTATTATTATTAGTAATAATGCTGATAGATTAAATACAATTGCCTCACCAGGACCTGACTGCAGTACTATCATACAAGACAAAATTAGAGCTCAAGTGGCTCTTTAAATCTCAGGCCCAGAACAAAACTGTATGTTTTTAAGCCTGAATCATGATTACCAGTAGAATATATTGCTAGGAAAGGTCCCTGTCATAAGAAAACACTATGGCAAATAGCACTAATTGATATCTCTGATAGCTGTGTGAGTAGAAATGTCAAGGGTTGATCAAACATGAACCTTTTAAAATCTTTACCCTATGAAGATCAGACATCTGTGATGTACAAAAATAGAGTTGATGGCTTCAAAGTGCAGGAACACAGAGCAGTATTGCTATCTGAAAACAGCAAAATGCTGTCACATTCCCAAAGGAGAGGAATTCACTAACATAGATACTTTATCTTCATTGAATAATAGTTCACCCTACAAGCATTTCAACTCCCATGATTGCATAAATACGATGAAGTGACCATCAGAGTGCTGAAAAAAGATCAGTATCTTACTTACAAGAAATCCTACCAAATTGTATTTATGACCATTTCCTCTAGAACAATTATTGTAAATGTATGAGAGGCAGGCTCAGCAAGCATTGCATCACCTAAACCCCAGATTGAGAAGAACTTGTATTAATTCTTTCATAGCTAAGACACTGAGCAACCTAAATAAGAGTCCACATCACTAAATCTGCTTTTAATCCTTCTCACTGCCTCACTAATTAATATTTCAATAGATGGTAGGTTCATGTACACTCAGGGTACATTTTCTTACCTTTAAATCAATGAGGGCATTACAGAAATGTACCATGTTTGTGAAATCCACGGCTATCCATCATGGTTCGAAGGAGATACCCAAGTCCAGCTCTATGGTAAGTTACCACACTTTCAATTCACTAAGAATTTTGATATATAATATTGTCATTTGGAGATAATGACAAAGATATTCATTTAACACCATCTAATTTTTTTGAAAACTTTTAGTCACATATCAACAATTCATGGACATTAAAGAGAAAACCTGGGTATGAATGGATGTATTTGAAGTTCTAAATCCCAGTATGAATTCCCCAACTTCTGTTGCTCATAATGCTCTTGGATGGCATAATAAACTGAACACAACAGTGATATTATCTCCAGGTATTTCAAACTGAGGGAATGCCACCAACTTAATGCTGAGAAAGTAATTTTAGAAGCCCTTTGCAGAGAGTCATGAGTAAGTTGCTTAAATAATTTATCTGTGCTGTTCTTCCAAGAATCTCATCTCACACAGACATGCTAGACATGCTAATAAGAAACATGACCTGCAATTGTCACAAGACTTTCTAGACAAAAAAATGGATAGTAGACTTGAGAAAATGATTATAAATCTGCATTTTTCTTCAACAGATAAACTAAACCTGAAAGTTTGGGGATTTTTCTTAAATTTTGATCACATGCTCCATTGTGTCAAGCAGTTTGTTGTGGCCTAAATCATTTAGGTTGTTAGGAGCTATTTGTGCCACTGTTCTTTTGTTCTGCAGTTTTCATTTTTCTTTTAAATCTCTGATCGATGTAAGTAGCTATAAATTCCAAACGACTGGTAGATCTGAAACTTATTTGTTTTTCTCTCAAATGATATTTGAGCAAGTCAATAAATCCCAAGGAAAACTGACAATACAAAAAGTATTTTTTGTTCTGATCAAATAAATTCTTAATAACTGACTTTTTAAAAAATCTATCCCATTGACAATGCTGATTTCAATTTCCTTGGAGTCAAGTTTTAGATGAAATTGGACCGTATGTATCAAGGAACGAGCTTGCAATCAAAAAATAACATAGAGGTGATATACTCTGTCTTTATAAGACAATCTAAAAGCTATGTACTTCAACATAGATCATGATATCTTGGCAGCAGATTTTTACCTAATTTTCTACACTGTTTGAAAACTGACTACAAGGAGGTGAATAGCTGTATATACTAAGATTTCTGTAGTTTTGGAACAGAAACATCTCATGCAGTTCTAACCACCTACACTCACAAATCTACATGAAAACATGGGTGAGATCCAGAACCACAGTAGCTCACTTGGGTAAAGAGTTTATATATGCAATGTAGTGTAATTTTCATTTTATCAAATATTTTGACTATTTAGATATATAGGTTCCTTATACAGGTCATGGAAGGAATCCTTATCCTCAGTTTAAATGTGTCAACTGCTCCCTACTCTTGTCAGTCCTCTCCACAGATTCTATAGGACAGTGTACTAATTTTGACTGGAATAAAGTAAACTTTCTTCATGGTAACTTATATGATGTTGTGTTTTGGATTTGTTACCAAAACAGTATGGCTTGTGATTTAACTGCAAGACTGTCCTTGATTGAACCCACAAGGTTTTTCACTTTTACCCTTCTGATTCTCTCCCCCATACTGGGGAGGAGTGAGTGAGGGGCTGTGTGGGGCTGAGCTGCCTGTTGGGGTTAACCCACAACAGATGGTTGATCCATATAGAAATATCAATACAGTTGGCATTTGGAAATTGATCCCTTTGCCCAGATGGAGACATCTGGGGGTAGGTAAAACCCATTAGATAATCCTATTTCAATATAGACTTTCTTTGTGAGATGCTATAGCTTATCCCAAAAAGTGCCTGTCCTTAGCTAAATCATTCCACAGATTCAAAAATTGCACTGAATGGCTTGTCATTGGCTCTTGCTTAGGTTTAATTCATAGCACTATTAACAGTGCTATTGGATGTCCAGAAAACAGAGATAGGGATAATTACAAGGAAAACAGAAATTCAATTTTCTTTTTAAGCTAAACAATGATTCTGGAAAATCTCAGCTCATCAGAGACTAAGCTCAGCTGTCAAAAAAAGGCAAGGGCAGCTGAAATTTCCTATGGTATTTGAACTGATCATGTACTGTACTTACCTGATACTGGTAAGTACAAAATACAGAGATATCAAGCTTTACTTGCAGAAGAACCCTTTTCTACCAAAGCAGGTGCTAGAGACCAGGGTGTACCCTAGCACATGTCAAATGTCATCAGACGTCAGACTGCAGGAATGCAGTCATTAATGTTAATAAAAAGCTCCTCAAAAAATGATGTCACAGCAGAGAAGTTGTAGACGCCCCATTCCCGGCAGTCTTCAAGGCCAGGCTGGACAGGGCTTGGAGACCTGGTCCTCATGGAAGGTGAGCCTGCCTAAGTCCAGGGGATTGGAAACAGATGTTCTTAAAGGTCCCTTCCAACCCAGGCTACTCTATGATTCTATTATTTCAATTTTAGGTAGCTTATTAATGCCTTCTTCCATGCATTACTGAGCTGTTGTAGGAACAGAGAGAGATGGTTAATGGCTCAAAACAACTGAAGTGTGTGTTTGTGTTAGGGCAGGGCAAGTTTTGCATGGGTGGGGCAGTGCACTGCTGTATAGCATACCCACTGAGCCTCTGGTTCAGCCCAAAAGTGGCTTTCAGGCCACTGGCACACCAAAAACCCCACCTTGGGGCAGAGCCCCGGGACACCAGAGCAGATAAAAGACCCTGACACAGGCATGGCCAGTGACTTGTGGCACTGCCCCAAACCCTTCAGCCACTGAGACCTGGCTGGATCCAAGGCAGTAATGATTGGTCTTTCCCTTTCCCTTTCCCTTTCCCTTTCCCTTTCCCTTTCCCTTTCCCTTTCCCTTTCCTTCTCTGACACAGCATGGGGACTTACACATTACACTTTGATTAATTCCTAGCACAGAATCTGAAAGGGATTTAATTTCTCTTTTATGCACAAGTGTGGCCTAATGGCACAAAAGGAAAGACACACTCAAGGAATCAAGCAGGAAAAGAAACCCTTTATTTACATTACATGTCTATTTATAGAATTACAGCAATGACCATGGATTGGACAGTGAGGATAATTCCTCCTGACCCCATATGTCCCATCAACAGTCCATTAATGCTCTCTTCCTCCAAAGAGGAATGCAAAACATTCATTGTTTACAAGAAAGAGTGTGAGAAAGTGTAAAAAGAATCTGTCAACAATCAGAAGGCTGAAACACAAGGCAACACACAAGTTGTACAGTCACAGTAGCAACACACACACACACACAAGCAGCCATTATACTTATGTGTGTAGATATAAGTAATTAAAAAATTTAATTACAAGGCATTACTTGTGTATCTACAGTTGTGTCAGTTCCTTTTTTATCTTATCTTGTAGGATTCTAGGAAATAATAATTGGTTAACAAAGGATGCTTCTGGAGAGCAGACCAGCCTAAACTCTGTAATGGATGATAAAATGAGCTAAGGCACAGTTGAGGAGTCACTCCCATGAAAACCTCACGAAACAGGGTCTCAGGGACACAGAAGAGAGGACTGCAAAGAGTGCCTTGTTCAGCTTGCACAGTGGATCACTGCCAGAGATGAGAACACAGCATTTACCTCTTCACTCTGTAAGCTGGGGGGCTTACATCCAGCACAGATATCGAGCCTTTACTACTCATGGAACCTTCTACAGTCACTGAAAAGAGGCAGACATTGGGAGAGGTCGATTTATCCAACCTGCCTTTTGACATCTACCCTGATGGAATAAATCTCTCTTTGCAAAGTCTTCTTTTCCCACAGTTTACATGAGGCACTTACAAGTCTAGTTTTAGACCTAAAATATTTTAGGGCAAAAGTGCTACAGCAAAATGCATTGTTTATATACATATATTTATTTATTTATTTATTTATTTATTTATTTTTAAATGAATGTCATAACAAACCTCCAAATATGGCAGAGGACTACTGCAAAACATAGAATCTGCGTTAGCAGGAAATTTTGCCTTTTCTTGCTGTCATTAAAGAAAGCAGCATGCTGAGATTTTCAGCACTCAGATGAAAAAGACATTCAAGGACCAAAGGGTGATTATGCCTAAGATAATGATGTGGAGGACGAGGGCATTAGCTAAATTCACATTCATGCTTTAATAATTGCTTAGATTATCCAGTTCACAAGTGACTTGGAGTTAATAACAGTCAGGTCAGCTGATGAATAGCAGTGCTTTTAATTTTACCAGTGTTGTTCTTTGCCAACTCATTTTTATTCAAAGCATCATCACTCCAGTGACATTGCTCTTCTTTATCATCATTTTCCAAAATTTTACACAGAAGAATAATTACTAAAAAGGAAAGAAACAAGTTACAAAGGCATTAACAAGAAAAGCAGTTTATTTATCCAAGGAAATGGAAATTTAAAAGGTGAAAAGTACGTATCTCTGTACAGAAACGGAAAATGTTTTGAACCTATGGGGATTTTGTGGTTTTGGTTTGGGGATTTTTTGGTGGTGTGGGTTTTTTTTTTGTTTCCCTGAAGCTAATGTGTCATTTACAGTGTTACTGATGCTGTATGTATTTTTATTCTTGAATTCTCTCTCTTTTCCCTGTGGCACACAAGTTCCTACCACACCACACAGAAATACAATAGGTTTTCCAGCAGCATTGAATTTCCAACTAATTTCTTAAAGAAATGCTCTGTCTATGCACAGAAAAAGAACCTGTGATCCCACATGCACCCCCAGTCACGTGTCCTACTATGCAGGTAGGTGGAATTGAATGCCAGAACATGCAGGGCAGGGAGTTATTACAGTTCTCCAGATCCTACCAGTAGAACTTTAAGACTGCCTGAAATTTTCCATTCCAGGTGGGAAATGGACTATTGGATCCTATCCTTCATATTAAAAACCAAACAGTATGTATTACAGTATTATCAAAAATTAATCAAAAAATACCTTTGCCAAATACTTGTTTGTTTGTTTGTTTGTAAATGGAAAGGAAAGAGACAGTAGGGACTTCTGCCTTGGAAAGACCTAATGACACTGCTTCACTGACTTCTAGGAAAAAAAACAGTAAGACAGTGGTGATGTGTTGTGAAGAACAGAGTAGAATCAAAACAAGAAAAAGGGGTTTTTCTGACCCTGTGTAACAGAATAAATTGTGTGTTCTCCTTCTGTGAACTAGCCAGCATAGTGACAGGAAAATATTTTATAAATTAGAAAAGTGTAGAAAATATATTAAAAATAGTATTAAATAATAGCATTATATAAATTATATAACTTTTTCCTACTCCTGATTTTCTGATTACAGAACTTTTAATAATACAAATTTTTTTTGAAACAGTTATTCAGTGTTTCAAACGTTGCAAATTGATGCATACATTGACTTTTTCCAGGGGAGCATAATTACTTGGCAGGAAATCTTGTATAATTGTATTATTCAATCCAGTTCATCACATAGTTTTACAACAGATTAATGCGAGCACAATCAGAATTACATCTTCTATTCTCCATTCTAAACTAATTATAATATTTTTTTGTCTTTTAATAACAGCATATTGTGGTAATGCTGCAAGGTGACAAATCATACAAGCAAAAGACTAAGTAAGAGTTATGAGAAAAGAAAATCTGTGAATGAATAAACTTTCATTAAAAAAAAAAATATAACAAATTACAGCTGCCTCTGGATTTTCATAAACATGTTCTGGATTTTTCATGAGGAATAATAAGGCTGACATTGCCTCCTGCAGCTGGATGTGGTGTGAGCATGTGGGCAAGGTGAACTCTACGTCTGAGCCAAGTTACAAAGGGGTGTACTGGATTGTACTGGATTGTACACTCCTTTTCCTCTTTGGAACAAAGGTCCGAATTTGTGTTCCTCCTGTGCAATGTGAGTCCAGAGGGAAAACATGCCACTGATCTGTGGATATAGAAAGCAATGGACCAGGTGAAAATAGTGATGGGGAGTAGAAAGCAAAACAGATTTAAAAAAAAAAAAGGAAAAAGTGTAAAATTTTGTAAAACTTTTTGACTGTCCCTGTGTGGCCGATGTTTTCCTTCCCCATGAGCAGCACCTGTCTCCCCCTGCAATGTGGAAGGAAAGAACCTGTGCCCTTTACAGCTCTGTGCCAACCTCATCACAATTTCCACATCTCTGTTTTCTCCATCTGCCCATGGTTACTAGAGAAGTGGGTGACACAGTCCCCCCATAGCATGGGGCTTGTTGGACTTACCCTAATCAGGAATGGAGACATCTCCACATTTCTAATGGGAATTTTATCTCAGGTAGGATTTAAGAGGTGGCAGGATGGTGCCTCTGAGTGTTTCTTGAATATTTTAGAACACACAAAATCCTATAAAAAGTGGAAACAAAGATTTGTGTAGTACAGTCAGGTACATGAAGGAAAGCATAAGGAAAATATATTTTGTCTGTAGTCCTTCAAACTTCTAGCAATTCTGAATTGAATATAGGTGCAATTCAAACTCCAGAGTACTATGGATCATTTTTTTACTTGCATCATTTTTTTCTGTTCTTTTTAGGCTGCCTAATTTTTCTATTTAATAATAATTACCAAAATCAAAATAAATTTTCTCAGTTATGGCCGATCCTGAAAGCGGCAAAAGTCCGAGGTGGCAACAGCCAAATTTCTTCATCATCTTTTCCTACCTCCTCAATTCTCCTGAAGAAAGAGGGTCTTTTTTGTGAAAACCTTCATTCCAAATTTTCTTCTTGTACTGGGTGTGTTTGTTATGGTTGAGAAGACACAAAAACACACACACAAATAAATACTGTAATGTTTTTCCATATAAGATGAAATTGTAGTATGTGGAAAACAGGGAGCCTTGAGTGATTTCCCATTTAGCTTTCCCCACAACTCCACAGGTTTTTCCTTCCTGGTAATCCTTTAAGATGGATATGACTATGATTCACTGTCTTTAATTGGATGAGCAATTAGAAGTTTGGGCATTCATCTTTATTTTTCTGAACTCTACAAAACTGGCCTGGGATTTGCTAGAGAACTGGATGTCTTGGGAAATTTCCTATCATCATTTGGTCATGCATATTACCAATGCATTGGTGTCTCCTGAGGGGTTTTCTCTTTTTTGAGAGTCTGATGCTTGGATTTATTCATATTTGGAAAAGGACCAATTTTAAATTTAGCTAAAAATTCATGGAAATTAGAAACAAAATTAATACAGGAGGATAATGGGCCAGCATGAGGTTTTAATTAATCTTTGTCTTACCCTGGGATGTGGAAAATGTCAATTTGCACTAGTTCCATGAAGGATTAAGATGAGTAATATGTACAGTCCATTTAGCTTTGAAATAAAGCATAAAGAAAATAAAAATGAGAACTTTTGATTCAATGTGACACTAAAGGGGAAGAGAATTAAACAGTTATTAAATGGAGCTGGCTCAATTACCACCATTGGAGGTGACCCTAACAAAATACAGCTGGTTTTACCAGACACCATTTATATCCCCAAGCCACATTTATAGCAATGTTTGCCAAAATCAGAATTCAAACAAATGTTTTCTGTTGACTGCTGTGCAGGCCAGAACATCCCATTTGTTCCACTGAAACATCAAAAAAGATTGGGGAAGAAGCCAAATGAGTTAACTGAGGAGATTCTGACTTTGTGTAATCCATACTTCATATCTTGTCCCCCTGAGTATAGATCCAGCTGCAAAAAGGATGAGAGGGAAACAAACTGGATGTGTGAGATCTGTAGTTTATGAAGACCTGGCAGAGATTTAGGTTCAGTGTGTAAAGTGAATCTCATAGTCCAAGTCCAGAAAAACACTTATGCTCATCTCAGCCAAATTGTCCCTATTCCCTTGGTTTAGTCATTAGAGAAATGTGATCTTCTTTAAAGAACTAGTAAATTTATTGAAGGGATTAGGACATTAAGCAGAAAATTTATTACTATTAATAATACAAATCTAACTTCTAAGGGGAAAATAAATTATAAATAAATCATCACTACATGTGGATTTGGTCTATCCATTCTCCTCCAGTCTTTTGTCCAAGCCTTCTTTTTGAATCCTCTACCAATTCTAATTATTGCAACCTTTCAATTTTTCAGTAAGTGTCATGGTTATTTCCATTCCCAGCCTGAGGAATTTGGGTTCTAAATGCTTCCCTTTCTTTATGGAACAGGGAACAGAAGGAAAATCCTTTCTAAGAGTAAGTGCCAACTTTTCTTCCACTTATCTGTTAGCACTCTAAACAAATGTTATAGACCTAGTGTCACATACTTCAGACTCTCCCCACCCTTATCTAAATTGTCTTCAGACTAACACACAAAATACATTAGACTACAAGACAACACAAGAGAAATATTAGAAAGAAATAAAATACAATTTTTGAGGATGTTTGCTGGTGTCATGAAACACTGTTTTGGAAGAATGAGAATTGAAAAGTTCCCTCCTCCCACCCTTCCTTCTGGTTGAACAATACCTTTCACCCTTCCAAGATAACTGCACACATCCTCTTACCTTTAAGACAGATTTATGGATGAGGAAATTACAGTGACAAAATTGAGCATTGTGTCCAGCTCTGGGGTCCCCAGCACAGGAATTATATCAACCTGTTGGAACCAGTCGAGAGGAGGCCACCAAGATGATCAGAGCACCTCTGCTATGAGGAAGGCTGAGAGAATTGGGATTGTTCAGCCCGAAAAAGAGAAGGCTTTGGGGTGACCAAATTTTGGCCTTCCAGTACCTGAAAAAACCGACAAGAAAAATGGAGAATTTTTGCAACAGCCTGGAGCAATAGGACAAGGAGGAATGGTTTCAAATTAAGAGTAGGTTTAAATTAGATATTGGGAAAAAATATTTACTGGGAGGGTGGTGAGGCACTGAACTAGGCGGCTCAGAGCAGCTGTGGATGCTTCATCCCTGGAGGTGTTCAAGGCCAGACTGGATGGGGCTCTGAGCAACCTGGTCTGGTAGAAGATGTCCCTGCCCCTGGCAGGGGGATGGAACTGGATGATCTTTGAGGTTCCTTCCAACCCAAACCATTCTATGATTCTATGAATATCCTATGAACCTCTCAAACACAGTTTTGCTGATTGTTTTTTAAATATGTTATTTTCTTTTTACTTTTCTTTTCCTAGATAAAAGAAATAAAATAGTGAAGTCCACTCTTTATGGGTCATTCAACTGGTCAGAAGGTCTTGGGCAGCTTTTGTACATATTTTTCCTTAATATCTCCAGTAATGAGAATTTTTTCTTTTTTTCAAACTACCATCTTCATTCACTAATTAATTAGAAATATCAAATAGCAAAGAGGATAAAAGGGAAAACACTAGGAAACAAAATGTGCTATACAGTATAAGACTGATGAAAACCATGGAAATAATAGCAGGGAGTGGATTAAATAACAGAAGAAAATAGATTGGAGATTATAAAAAATAATTAATATATTGAGAAGTTAGTAAGAAGTAGAGAAATTGAGCAATGGAATTAGATTATTACTAAAAGCTTTTTATAGGGATATGCAGAAGGCAGTAAGTCACCTCACACTTACCTGATAGGACTGCTCTGGAGAAAGAAGAGTAATTGGAGCTCACTGGAATAAGAACTGCATTCTGACTGATTTAATGCAGAATCTGAAAGAATTTCTTTGACTACAGTCTAAAAGGTGGTGCTGGAGATAACAGAGGAGGAACCCATCAGAAGGTGAAGCAGCCAGGCAGCCACCATGACTCAGGAAAATCCTTAGCAGCAAACCACTGGAAGCTGAGAGATTGCTCAGAGAAAGTATCATTGGGGTGGCCTCTCTGTACACAAGATATGAAGTTGCACACATTTTTGGTCGATTCACACCTATTTGTTATGATTTATTTTGGCACTGGGATAAGTACTGTACTGTCATAGAATCATGGAATGGTTTGGGTTGAAAGGGACCTTAAATTTCACCTTGTTCCAGAATTCCTGCCATGGGCAGGGACACCTTCCATAGACCAGGTTGCTCAGAGCCTGGACTAGTCATACCTACAGTGGAACTAGTAGATTTTTTCCTTATCAATCTAGTAATTTGCACTTTTCCCTTTTACAATCCCTTTTATGTAGTATAAAATTGCTTATTATGTATTTGATAAATTTTCATGGTATTTCAATAAAGCATTAATTTGATTTTGTTGTGCTATTCTTCCAGCTCTTATTTCCAAGTTTATATGCATTCTTGAATTATGTACTCAGGAATATTTTGTGTCTTTTCTTTTTTATATATTTGTTTTCAGTCTACCCATCAATTCAAGAAATATTTAGGACAAATATTGCTTTCATATCCATTTGACTCCACTGGGCTGTGCATTTGAGCATCTACTTTAACAGAAACTTTGCAAATTGATAATAGACTTTTGTAAGCCATGGCTGCACTTGAAATGGTGAAATATTGAGGACATTTAAGGTTAAGAAAGATTATATCCATTCTTCTCCCTTTTTAATAAATATGTATCTGTAGCAGAAATAATTTTTTTAAAAAAGAAAAAGAAAAAAATAATTCTACTTTTTTTTTCCCCTAAAATGCCTTGAAATCATAATAATTTGAACACTATTTTTATATTTGCCTAACTAGGTTATAGCATGATCCCTGCAGGAAGTCAGGTGGTATTTTAGTCTCATACAAGGCTGTTGACATCAGTAGAGACATAGACATAGTCACTACTCAGCATGAGCAAGAACAATCCGGTATAAAGACGTAATTTTATATAATGGAAAACAAGGCACTTTGAAATTGGAGACATACAGGTGGGCAAAAATTTGGGAAACAGTTTTATTTTTCTTATGAGGCTTTAGGGCAGAAATTTTCATCTCTATTCTACTTGTGACTCCATTTTGTGTAGAACAAAAAGCATTCTAATTTATTTCAAGCTTGAAAGCCATATATGATATGATACAACTTTCAATAATCTCATCTCTAATGTGCTGACATAAGTAGCTTGATTCCATACTGCAGTTTGATACCATATGAAAACCACTCCACAAACCCAGCACTACATCTTCAGCTACACTTTTCAAACTGCACTGCAGAGCTTGACTGAAGATTTTTAAATACTTGTCCTTGTCCTGCTGTCATCTAAGAAGCCAGCTAACTACATTTCCCACGTTTTAAAAAAAGGTTACATTGTATTATATACACACATTCCTTTTTTTTTAATCACAATAGCCATTATTATGACAGATCTCTGCACCTGAAACCTGTTTCAATTCTATGCTTTGTCAGGACAATTTCACTCTTTATGAAAGACCTGATTAATTTATGTCAAACATCTAACTGACATCAGGGGTGTTTTTACTGTCTGCTAAATGTTGATTGCATGTAATACATATGGCAAAGTGCATAGAAAGAAAGGATTTGGGGTTAAGCTGCCCTAAACAAATCAACCTACTAAGGTGTACCTATATGTTTTATTAGATTCTGTTTCCAAGCTTTGAAAACTGCCCAGGACATACACTTTTATCACTCATACAATTAAAAAATTATCATATCTTCCCCAAAAATGTAAGTGTTTTGTACATATAAAATTAACATTAGCAAATATATTTAAAAAAAAAAAAGTCTAACATTATTTTTAGTCTCAAATCTAGGTAGTATCTCTTCTCCTTTAATTCCATGTTCAAGGGCTACCTCAGTTTAATGAACTCTCTACAAAACTTTATTTTTAATCTAGTTTTTAGAGGAACACATTGAAGCATCTAATGCACAAATCAAAATAATGCACTACAAAATAATCTTATCTTTACACAAAATGTTGCTGAGTGAAGATCTATTCTACCATACAAAACCAATATATTCTCTTTCAAAATAGTGAACAAAATTAAAGTGGATTTTTAGCAGAAATAGGGTACAATTTCTTAATTATTACTTGGTTTTTAATCTAGAAATTATTTATCCTGTTACCTTTCCTGTTTTCTCCTCATTTTCAAGGAGTATCAATATGGATTTTTTGGAAGGAATGTCTACTTGACTGTTGGAGTTGGGGGCTAGCTTGCTGTGTAGTTGCTCTAGATTTTCATTGCTGGTTTATCAACTTCTCTCCTTAATTTCTCATTATTCAATCCACCTTTACATGCCTTTCCTGTCTTTTGTGTGACATGTGCAGCTCTCTGTTCTCATTCAAGAGTTCAGCATCACCTACTTTTCACGTTGCCTCTGCCTGAGGTCTGTCCTTCCAAAGGGCTTGACCTTGGATTCAGGCAGCCTGTACACCTGAGAGAGCAATCCCAGAATAGAAAGAGTTTCAGAGGTGTCTGAAGGATTGAGTTATCACCTTTTCTTGAATCACAACCTACCCCAGCCCCTAAAACTGTTTAGAGAGCAAGGCTTAACACAGCTGGAACTATAAAGTACCCACATCCTAACCATGTTGAGACCAGGAGGGTGTGCTTCACAACACAGCAACATTTTAAACAAATTGAACCACTAATCATTGCCTTCCATGGCAAATGCCCCTTCCAAAGTGATCCTGGGCTGTGTGGGGCATTAGTCTTCAGGCCACATTCTTAACCAATAATAGGATCATAGAGTTGTAGAATGGTTCGGGTTAGAAATGACCTAAAAAATCATCAAGTTCCAACCTCCATGCCATGGCAGAGACACCTTCCACTAGACCAGCTTGTTCAGTCAATCAAGTCTTGCCTCTGAGCAGCCCTGCAGATTTAGACATATCTTAAATATGAAGGATACAGTTTGTCAACTGTAAGGAAAACCAGCATGGACTTCCTTTTTTGTGTGTTTCCTGCTTTCAGTTTTCCTAAAAATACATGTCTTTAATGAGTGCTAGTTGGGTGCTAATTGCAAAAGGAAAATGTTGGATTCTCAAACACAAGTCAGAAATGTGGTTGTAAAGAAGATATTTGCATGAAGTAATACCATAAAAAGTTTAGTTACATAAGTTGTTCTTGCTATTTATCAGTATTACCATATGGGAAAAGGCTGAAAGAGCTGGCACTATTTAGGGTGGGAAAGAGAAAGCTCAGCTGGATCTTATCCCTGTGTATAAGTACCTGATGAGAAGGAATGAAGAAGTAACCAGATTCTGCTGACTGACAGGATGCAAGGTAATGGGCACAAATCAAAACTTATCAAATTCCATTTGAGTGCGAAAACCACACCACTTTTGAACTGTGAGCATGCTCAAATTGTGGAAGACTTTGTGCAGAGCTTTTGCTGAACAGTATTTTTACAGCTAGAACATTGCTGTGTTTTCAGTACTGTCCTTGTCACAAATCCAAAATAAAGCACTACATGAGCTGCTGTGAAGAATATTAACTTCTTATTAACTTTATCCCAGCCAAATATTAACTTTATCCCACATATCTCAATGATTATGTGATTATCACCGTGTATACCTTCCCCCCCCTATTTATAGTGAGACTTTCTTTGTAATACACATTTTAGAACTGTGTAATAAGGTCTTTACTGGAAGACTTTATATTCCATGGATTAACTCCTCAGAAGGCTGCTGTAAATTAAACATATGTCTAATAACAAACTTCACGTTTTAGCATAATCACATTTTAAAATCGAGAAATTTCTAGGCTAAAAATAAACATTGTGAATGAGAGTAAATACATTCTTCAGTTTTTAAATTCTGTGCATAGCTCTGTCTTCATGTAGGTATGTCTAAATTTGCAGATGTATTCAACTCCCTGCATAATCTGAATGAGAAGATTTCCCTGCCAAAAATTCACTGGAGAAGAGTGAGAAATGGGAAAAGGATAACCCAGTTACATATCCTTTTCTCCACACTTACCCTAATGGTTTATACTTGTCAAGGACCCCCAGATTGAACAATGTGTGGCCTCTTTTTGTAACTGAGGAGGGGAAACAGGTCAGTCATTAGAGTGAATAAGACCCTCATCGAATTTAATTGAATCCTACTGATTTGCATAGAAGACAATTAGTTTGAATTGAGTTTTATTGATTTGTGCCTAATTGGACTCAATTAAAACCCAGTGACTTGCATTGAACAAACTAAATTGCACTGACTAATTGGACTGAACTGAAGCTTATTGAAGTGAAGAGTGTTCAGAGAGATGAGCAAAAAGACTGAGACTGCTTTTAATAAGACTCCTATGCTGTTGATGAGCACCTACTGAAATCTGAGTGAATGTCATTATTAAGACCCTCTTTGGAAAACAGTGTTGTTTGTATGTGACTTGTGATTACCTTCAGCTGTTGGTTTATTTCATTTGTAATTTTTTTTTTCTTGCCTAGAGACCTTGCCAAAAAGCAGGAATTCAATTTAATTACTTTAAAAGTGTTGCAAAAATATTTTTTTCCCTGAAAAATCCAGCTTGCAGATGTATCCCACTTCACAGGTGGTATTATGAATGAGTCTAGCCAAATAGGGATATCATTAAAACATCCAGACAGGACCTGCAGACTCCTGTCTTGCTTTCTCCATTACGCAGATAGTTAACTATACTCATACAAACAGTACCATCAAGTGACTTGCAGAGCAGGACAGCTTGATGGATCACTGAGAACCCTGCCTAAATGAAAGATTATCAGATGCAGCTGAAGCATAATGAATCCTATAAGTAATTTGATGACTTTGTTAAAATCATTGAATAAATTTTTAAGTAAGATCACCAATGTAGCTGAGGATAGCACCATTCAACCAGAAATCAGTGATTTCTTTGCTTATTAAATCTTTATAATATATAATGATGTCAATCAAGGCTATGCAGACTGTGGTTGAATTTGGACTGAAAGATGGTCCTCAGAAGTTCAAATGCTTCTGAACCCAGCCTATTTTACTCAGTACACAAATGCAGGAACCACAGCTGTTAGTAGGCATCACCATGGCTGGTATAGGAAGATGCCTCCAGATGGACTATTAATCAAACTGCAGAAACCCTCTAGGCCTGTGTTTAGGCTGGAAATCACAAAGTACAGCAATGACGGTGATGGTGGTCACTACATGCCTCAATCTAGTAGAGGAAAAGATAATCCAACAGATAAAAGACCATAATTCTCTAACAGTTTGAAAAAAGAACACAGAATATTGGAAAGGAAGGGACATCCTTGGCCATGAAGACCAGTGTTTTACTGTCCCAGGCATGTATCGTGTTCCCTTAAATAAACCTATAGCTTCAGTATAAAATTCCCATATTTTTACCCATATTACTCTTACCAGAATGTTCTTTATGTCTCATTTCTTCCATGTCTAGCTTTCAGTGTCTGTCTAGTCATAGCTACATTACAGTAGCTGTGTAAAAACATTGTGCTTTAGCAGTACTTGTCTCTCACTAATGTTTACTCCCCTGGCATATTTATTGACCACAGTTATATTCCTTGACAGTCTTTGTTTTATTATGCTAAATAAGCCAAGCTCTTTCAGCACACTCTCACAGGTATGGTTTTTCATTGCCTGCATACAATCATTTGTCTCAATACCTATTCTAGCCTGAACTGATATTTTTTTTTTTCGCTTACACATGAATGATCAGAACCCTTACACAGATACAAAACTGGAGAGAGGGAGAGGAAGAGAGAAAGAAAGGGAGAAAGGGCTAGAAGGAGAGATAAATTTGTTGGGATTCTGGCAGAGGGAAATGCCATGACAATTTAATTTGCCCAAACAACTATGTCTGATGATGATGGGAGCCCCTGTTACAAGAGTGGGTCCTTGCATCCATATCTTCACCTAAATCAGGAAAGATGTCTCAAACCACTGCTTTTCTCAGTTTGTACAAGCCAGATGGCCCAACTGACATGAGGACCCCAGTGCACATGCAACTCTTGATTGTTAATACACCTTAAACATGTAAAAAAAAAATTCCTAGAATGTCTTAACTGCATACAAAAGACTGTCCTATACAACCAGGTTTGCAAGAACACATTTCTATTGTTTATGTGCAATGATATTATCTATGCACAACAGTCCTGTAGCAGGAGTCGTAAAAAATCTTTGGCTTTGTTCACCCAGGAGTTCACTCATCCTACCTAAATGTATAAACTGGTCCCGATGCAGCAGCAGCTGGCTCAGGTGGAATTTGTAGTTTGAAATTCCCGTCTGAACAGCTCCTGTAGCAAAACAGTCCAATACTTAATTCTAGAAGCTGGATCAGTCACCTGGTTTTGACTTTTGATGCTGTCTCAAGGCGATCCATTATCCTACCTGTGCAGGTGCCTGTCCAGAAACCTCTTGGACAGTGCCAGCAGGACTTTGAGTGCACTGACTGTGCAACAGGCACAGCTCTGAAAACAGATATTCCACTGTTATAACCAATGAACAAACTTAAATTTCATCATTCCAATTTATAACCTAAATCCCATAATCCTGCCACAACTGTATAGAATATCCCAATAGAGTTTTCCTTGGAAAATGGCACGGACTTTGATATGCCTACATAAATTTCATACTCTGATAAAAGTAAAGAACTTTTTTTTCCCCACAATTACTTCACATTATCCATATTCATCCTTTGAGGAGAAAAAATGACAGAATTTTTCTCAGTCCTACACGGCTAATGAATTATATAAAAGGAATGCTGCTATTAAGATCCATGTTCAAGAAGCACTTTTATTAAGAAATCTACATTTACAAGAGATATGTTGGTCTCCTTTGTTCATACATTTCTTGAATATAATATTGAATTTTAATTATAGAGCATGTTCATTTCTTTTAAATGAAAGCATGGAGTCTTTTGTTTTAAGTGACTTCTGATTTGAAAATAGAGGTTAATTATTTATAGAGTCTATGACAGTGTATCAAACTGACAATTCTCTGTACTCAGCTTTGTAAGACCGTCAACCTCTGGGACTAATTCAAGAATAGAAAAAAGGGTACTATCTCAAAAAAGAAACCAATGATCTAAAGATCTTTTTGATCTAAGGATCATAATGGTCTATTGAGGGTATAATATCAATGAGAAAGAAGAAAGGCTGGAACAGTCTTCTGCAATTGATTAACCACTTAGTAACCCTTCACCAACTCTTTATGAGCATGTCTTTAATATAACACAAATATATTTCCAGCACTGTTTCATTTCTAGATTTGCTTTAATGACTATTAAATTGTCATAAATGAATCTTTTCAAATACCATCTATTTCTGCTATAGCATGATAGTGTTTTTTTTAATCCACGTTGTAGGATCATATTTTGCATCACTGCCATTTATCTTCACAATCAGGATCTGTGCATTTACCAGTGTAATTTATTACATTGCTGTCATTTCACACGGATTTTCTCACTAGTGGAAAAACATTTTTCCTGAGCTAATTTTTCATTTAAATTAACCATTGTGTATTTCATTCTAATTTCTTAATTTCATGGCTATCTTTTGCCTATGATTTTTTAAAAATTAAGGATGATGGCCATGAAAGTCAGAACTTTTTTTCTTTTTTTTTTTTTTTTCAATTTGGCATCCAGCTTCCTGTGCTTCACTGAATTTCTTTGATTTCCTTGGAAATGGGTGTGAGTAGGGAGAGAAATCTTTACATGAAGCCAGTTTTGGTATAGAAATACAACAGAGGAGTCATTATCATCCAGAGTTATTCCTATATATAGGATTTGTGTCTCGTTTTCTGGAGTGCTGCTTCTCTGCATTGAAAGAAGGCAATTGCAGACACCTGACCACATGCATTAAAGGCTGCTGTGCCTTCAAATGACAGATGGAAGTTTGTGATTTCAAACACATTAAAGCATTCAATGCAGGCACACTTGAGAAAGTCACAGTAGATTTGCCAGCCCAGTATTATTTGTACTTTCTAGGCTAGTATATAACAGCATCATTACAAAGCAAAATAAGCCCAGAAGAACCCAATCCATCTCCTGAGCATTCATTGCACATCTATTTGATGATCCAAGAGCACAGTCTTACAAAACCACACAGAAGAATATTGGGACAAAAGAGCTACACTTTGCCTCTTGAAAGGTGATGTCTTGCTGCTCACCCTCCCAGAAAAACAATGGCAAGAAAGCTGGACCTGCAAAATTATTTTTGGGTTTAGCAAGCAGAATAGAAAACGTTCAGGAGGTTTTTTTTGTCAGTGGTTGCCCTTCTCAGCCTCTCGTCAAATCTCACTGCAGAGAGTCATTGTGGTCACAGGGAATACTCCAAATTATCTGTGGGCACTTGACTGCATCCAGAATGTTGTGAAAGTACCTTTTTTTCTGTCTCAGTCACAATAAGAACTTCATAATGTGGGGTTATGGGGTTTTTTGTTGAACCAAAACACTTCTCATCAGGTGTCTCAACAGACAGAGTTCATTGAACTCTAACCCAAAGCCCTTTGACACAATACTGACCTAGATTTTGGTGGGTTTTTATTCAGACCTAACCCTGACCTCTATAAACATGAATAATTTTGGCTAAAATCATTGCTTCCTGTTATCAGTTTCTTTATGCACATTTATATCTCCTTCTGGAAATCCAGAAGAAAGAAAAAAGTCTTTACTGTATTCCAGAGTTCTTCTCTTCTGTTAATTTTCTAGACTCGTCCTATATTTTTGGCCCATGTGTTTCATCTCTTTTTGTATAGTTAAAGATTATGACACATTTTTAATTATAATTATTCAACTTCTAAAGCACAGACTAAGAATCTTACACACTCACAGTTCTCCCTTCTTTCTTTCTTTCTTTCCTTCATTCTCTTGCCCACTGTCTCACCTTGCTCATCCATCCTATTTCAGCATAACTTTATCTCTGTTCCTTCTGGTGCACTCTGACCTCTGCTTCCTGGAAAATTCCCCCAACATGCAGCTTTCCCCTCACCTCCCTTGCTGTCTTTTCATAGCTTTTGTTTTTTCCAAATTTTAGGATCCTATATCCTTCTAAGCCATCACTCTTATGCCCTGTGCCCTTTGCTACTCTCAGTCCTTGAAAAATCCATCTTCCTCTACTAAATTGGAGTAGAAAATAGGAGAAATCTGAAGCAGTTGTTTCTGACTCTTCTTTGCTTCCCTGAGGTGCAGGAGACTGAAAGAAAGGGGAAAGAAAGGGAAAAGAGAGGTCTGCACAAAAGAAAGGTAGATCACCTTAGAGGGAGTAGCCTGGAAGGCCAGAGGTCCTGTTCTGAGCTTTCACAAGAGAGCAAAAGGATGCAAGAATGAAGGTAGGCAACAGCTTCTGCTGTTTCCTTATGGGGAAGAGGATGGCCATCACTTGTCACCATGGCTCATCTGCTTTAGCTGTTTGAATGCCACTACAGTCCAAATAAATAAAAATTATTACATAGTCTACCTCCTTCTTATCAAGAGGAATGATCTTTCATAGCACGTACATGCTAGTCCCTGGAGCATTTAACACATTTAATTTCAGACTGTGCAAAACTCAGGCACAATTATCTTTTATGTGAAAGAAGAATTTGCAAGCTCTGTCTATATTATCAATTATTAAACTCAGACAATTAGAAACACATTTAGCAGATCCTGCGTGCATCCATTTCAGAGTCCCTGTATACCTGCTTCTACATGGGGAGAAAAAAAGATCTGAATTAGAACCTCCATTAAAAGAACAACATGCCTTTAGCATTTTCTTAACCTCTAATTGCAGTGTCATCCACCATAACCCCTCAAGATAAATTTTTAAAGCATATTTTCTTCCCTTTCTTATTTCATTTCAGGACACTTGGGAAAGGAAAGATTTCTGAGTGTCTCTTCAAGACAATAGCATAATACCTTTAAATTTAATAATAGAAAATTTGAGATAAATTAAAGAGTCAGAAATCTTAGAATCCTAGAAGGGTTTGAGTTGGAAGGGTCTTTAAATATCGTTTACGTCCAACCCCACTGCCATGGGCACAGACCCCTTCCGTGAGACAAAGTTGTTCCAAGTAAAATATGTCAAAATATGAAATTTAGCTTATGTTGCCTTCTTGGGTAGGACATCTTCCTTACTTTAGCTAGCAGATGGCAAAAGACAATAAATAAAAAAGGTATATCTGGCTATAAAACCTGTTGGCCCATGGAAGGGTTATGGCTTCTCAAAGGAAGGGAAGAGTCTTTGAAAAGGAAGTCCTTAGCAAAGGAAAAAAAAGAGAGAAAGAAACTGTATTGCACAGACAAGATTTTCAAGTTAGAGAGCGTTACTGTGGCTCTAAGAAGAGTTCCCTGTTCTTGTGTTTAAATGATGATGGACCAGAAAATACCAAAACTGAGTGAAGCCAAAGAAATTTAAATAATTACTTGGATTAAAAGACCATACAGCTTTAACTCTAAATTAACTAGGATAACAGGATAGCCACTGTTTTCTAAATGCCTCATTTGGAAAAGTTTTCTTTCCTAAGATCATGCTTGCAATCAAAGGAAACTGAAAATCAAGAAGCTCTTGGAATAATTAAAGTTCTTCAGTGAAGCTAGTCTAATATAACAGGCAAAAAGATCTATTTATTGTGGGAAAGACAAAGATATGTTGATACTGAGAGGAGATAGTGATCCTTCTTGCTTCTAGAGAACTTTCCAGGTTCTTTGAAGGGAAGCTCCAGTGGGATATGGATGCTGCTGTAGGTACTCAGTTTTCACCCCTTCAGCTGGTTTTGTACTCTGCTCCAGGTGTGTTTGTTCCTCTAAAGGATTAATAGATAATACTTTATTTGGAAAGTAATTCTATGTTCCTGCATGGCTGCAAGCTTGCTCTCACATTTTACTAAAAGGAAACTGCTGTAGGGTCCAATTACCCCTGCTGGGCCTGCTGAAGTGGCCAACTCTTATGCAACTTTAGAGCAGCTGAAGAACACCAGCCACAAAAGGTAAAGGCTGAAGGTGGGATGCACATTCCAGTACATCCAGTAAGACCTTGGGAAAGAGTGCAAAGGCAACTAGTTAATAAATGAGACTGTCTGCATGCCTTTATTTAATACATATTATAAATATTAAGGTGATTGCAAAAGAAGAAACAAATTCAGAAAATATAGTAGCTAGTTGCTAGTGCCCTCTTCTTCTATTAGTGATGCTCCTCTCTGTAGCATAATTAAGCCCATTGTGCACCTGAGTTTGTTTTCATGCTGACCTGAATGTAATTTGGCTGGATTGTAATACAGCACATTATGTCTGTTTGAAGATGAACGAGACTTAAATTGCTGAAACCTACACCTCAGTTTTTATTCTCTTTTTTTTGGTTGTTGTTGTTTGCTTGCTTGTTTTGTTTGTTCAATTCTAATTTAGTTTTTCAGATGATGTGCACATGCAGAATGCTACCAAATCTTAATGATGTATGGCTTATGCTTAACCAGGTGCTTTACGATGTCTAAAACAATAGCTTTGCTTTTGCAGCTCTGAAACAAAATCACCTTTAACATAAAATATGGATTCAAGTGCATGGGGAAAGCAGCAACTGTTTAATAAACAGGTTTATACTTTAGACAACCTTTTTATAAAATATTGGATTAAAACCAAACAATACACAACCCAGAGCCAAGTCAAAGCTTTCCATTTCCCTGTTCATGGTTTTATGTGTGTACAAAGAATATTTGGTGGGCATATGTGCTGGTTTCAGCTGGGGTAGAGTTTTTTTCTTCTCAAAGACATTCTCAAAGAGAGTTTTCTTCCCAGTGGCTGGTATGGGGCTGTGTTTTGGATTTGTGTTGATAATACAGAGATATTGTTGTTATTGCTGAGCAGGGCCTACACAGAGCCAAGGCCTTTTCTGCTTTTTTGTACAGTCCCGCTGGGGAGGAAATTGGGGGAGCAGGGGAGGCTGGGAGGAGACACAGCCAGAACAGGTGACCCAAACTGACCAAAGGGATATTCCAGTGCCATCATATTCAGTATATAAAATGGGAGAAGAATGAGGAAGTAGGGGATGTTTTTTATGATGGAGTAAGACTTTGTCTTACCAAGTCACAGTTACATATGATGTGGCCCTGCTCTCCTGGAGCTGGTTGAACACCTGCCTGCCCTTGGGAAGCAGGGAATCAATTATTTGTTTTTCTTGGCTTGTGTGCTTTCTTTTGCTTTCCCTATTAAACTTTCTTTGTTTCAACCCATGAGTTTTCCAGCTTTTACCTTTCCAATTCTCTCCTCAGTCTCACTGGTGGGGGAGTGAGTGAGCAGCTGCTGGGTGCTTGGCTGCTGGCTGTGGTGAAACCACAACAATTTTTAGTCATATAAAATGAATCCTATTGAATTCAACATATTTTTATTTTCAGAGGACTCTTCAACTCAACTGCTATGGACAGCCATTTAAAAATCCTTCCTGACTTCTTGGGAAAATCTGTGTGTGGATGTAAAGCACTTGGGGAGTAGGTAAGAAAACTAGTATTCTTTTCAAGGGAGCACAGAGCCTGGTCTCACCTTAAATAAAGATGCAGNATGGAAGCACCTTGATTCTGAGCTAAATTCACATCTTAACTGACTGTGCTAAATGGGCAATGCCTGTAGCAGGGAGGCTCAGAAGGAGCTATCATTTGAAGATCACCAATTACATTACAGTGATTAAACCCCAAACAAATAAAATTAATTTTAAAAAAAATTGTTCTATATATACAAATAGAAAAATTGAATATGCAACTAGGAAGTCTAAAGAAAATAAAATGTTCAACTACTGTCAGTATTAAATTGTTAATAAAGGCCATGAGTCAGGCATCTGAAGTCTGACTAATAAGGTTAGAGAGACACTATTGTTTGCACACTCCAGGAGTGTTGAGTGACACATATAAGAGGGCTAGCATACACTGCTGCAAGGGTGTGTTACTCACAGTAACTGCACTATTACTTTCACTTAGACTCAGACAGCCCCTGGAGTGATGCACTGGGGAAGAGGCTCTTTAGTGAATCAGTAACACTCTCAACAACCAGTTGATGCATTAAAAGGACAGTTCNAGGGCCGGGGTTCACCTTAAAAAAAGGTGCTGTTTTCTTTTTTTTTTTTTTTTACTGTAGAGCTAGGATGGAGTTCAGCTTCAGTTAAAGATTCCTACATAGAGATACCTGCCTGTAGGTGTCTGAACAGTACATGGAAATTCACTCTGCCCTGCATTATGAGGACAGGGTACCACTCCTGATTGCAAATCTCATGGCAGGTCTATATATAAAACATGTAAATGGATGCTTTGGATACACTGTGACCTCATAAATGGAACTAAATATCTGTGTTTAAGGAGGAAAAAAAAAGGGGGGAAAATCAAGTCCATCCTGGTTAACCATCAAACTAGATCAGTAATGGGAACTTAGACATCTTTCTTATATATATATATATATATATGTAGACTCCTGTGTACAGAATCCTGCATGGAAGCACCTTGATTCTGAGCTAAATTCACATCTTAACTGACTGTGCTAAATGGGCAATGCCTGTAGCAGGGAGGCTCAGAAGGAGCTATCATTTGAAGATCACCAATTACATTACAGTGATTAAACCCCAAACAAATAAAATTAATTTTAAAAAAAATTGTTCTATATATACAAATAGAAAAATTGAATATGCAACATAGGAAGTCTAAAGAAAATAAAATTTTCAACTACTGTCAGTATTAAATTGTTAATAAAGGCCATGAGTCAGGCATCTGAAGTCTGACTAATAAGGTTAGAGAGACACTATTGTTTGCACACTCCAGGAGTGTTGAGTGACACATATAAGAGGGCTAGCATACACTGCTGCAAGGGTGTGTTACTCACAGTAACTGCACTATTACTTTCACTTAGACTCAGACAGCCCCTGGAGTGATGCACTGGGGAAGAGGCTCTTTAGTGAGTCAGTAACACTCTCAACAACCAGTTGATGCATTAAAAGGACAGTTCACAACTTATGGTAATATTTTTTTTCTGAGCTGGAAGGATGTAGACCTGATGATCCAACACGGGTAACTGCATCTTTAAATTAGAATGCCCATTTATCTGGACCAGAATGTTTTATTCCTGGAGAACTTGAATACAAAAAGCCTTGTGCTCCTCTCTGAAACCCATTCACAGTTCATTAACTGAGCAGAAACCTTTGAGGATACACAGTTAGGTAAAACTGCCATCTCCAAACAGAAGTCTGGGTTTGTAAATTAATGCTGAGACTTTTACTAAAGGTAGCAGGTACAAAAAAAGTCTGTTGCACATTTGAGATTTTTCTCTTTATTCTGATCTGCAGTATAGAAAATCTGAAAATAAATTATCCTGATCATGATAGATTATGATCTGTGGTACCTCCAGGCTGCATTTGTTGCCTATTCATGCTAAATACACTGCAGCAGAATTAATTTTGTTCATTTGTTTGCTTTTGCCTTTTTCTCCCCCCTTGAGGGAAAGTATGACCAGATATAAGTGATTTCATGACTCAAGACCCTCTGCTTCTAACATCTGAGAAATTTAGAAGAGTGATTTATACGAGGGAATTCGAAGCCAAGGGAGAACTAGAGAGTTAAACCTGCTGACAGAGAGGTTCTGCTCCCATATTGTATTAAGTTATCAGGAAGTCCTTTAAATTTTCAACAGGATGTGCTTTCTGATTGAGCAGGTTAGCATAAGAAAGACAGACTCTAATGAATCAATCTCAGTGTTTCTTCCTTGCATGGCAAATGATATAGATTTCTCTGTTGTGTTCACTTAGCTGGCTGAGCTGATTGCATTTTGAGTTGATGAACTGAATCTTTCAAAGCATTTAAATTGGAGGGGTAATGAGGGAGTTAGAACTAAGACTTCCATGCAAGTCATAGCATAATGAGAGTGCAGGTAGATGAAATAAAGGCTCCAAAATTTTGCTAAGAAAATTCCCACTCTCTTATTTGTTTCTGGGATTGTAGTCGATGCTCTCTGAGACTGGTGGTTTCCAGGTGTAAATTAATCCTCAAGATGCTTCTCTGAATAAAAGTAGAGATCATTCTGCATTAGTGGGGGTGGAAAGTTATTTCCCACTAATCACAGAATCACAGAATATCCTGAGTTGGAAGGCACCCAGAAGGATCAGGGAGTCCAGCTCCTGGCCTTGTGCAGAGCATCCCAAGAATCCCACCATGTTCCTGAGAGCATTGTCCAAACACTTCTTGAGCTCTGTCAAGCTTTGTGCTGTGACCCCTTCCCTTGGGAGCTTGTTCCAGTGCCCAGCCACTCTCTGGAGGAAGAACACTTTCCCATTACCCAACCTCAACCTCCCCTGACACAGCTCCAGCCATTCCCTCAGGTCCTGTCACTGGTGACCAGAGAGAAGAGATCAGTTCTGCCTCTCTGCTTCCCCTCATGAGGAAGCTGTGGACTGTAATGAGTTCTCCCCTCAGTCTCCTCTTATTGCCATCAACAATATTTGTATATTAGACACCAGGAACATCTTGGAACTGTGGCATCCAGATATTAAATCAGTGGTCTAAAGAATCTCTTTGCTAAAGACAAAAGCAGTTTTATGCTCTTTGACCAAGGCTTCTGACTTACCAGTGTAGTCAAATAATTTCCATTTTCCACGAAGTTTTCTAGGACAAAGGTTTTAAAAAAAAAGGACATGTTAGACATTGCAGCCCTGTAACTTCTGCTAAGAGACCTCCTCTCTCTGGTGTGAGGGGAACCTGGGATCAACTTGGACTCTACCAAGAGTGTTTTGATCCACCTGGCAGTCCTTAGGTTTCAGAGTTATGAGGAGACCAGCTACTTCTTGACCCCTGTTCATCTCATGTGGCTATTCATAGCCTGTGTTTTGAATAGCAGAATAAGACTGTTAATAACTAATGGAACATAGGATTGCTGTATGGCTCAGGGTCCTTGGCAACCAGACATTTGGTAGAAATTCCTCACAAAAATCTTCATTCCACACATATCAAGAACAGCTTTCTGATGCTATGAGGGCTAAAGTCTATGAGTCTATAAAATTAGACACTATGACTGTTGTCTCTTCAAAACTTGAAGGTAAAATTCTTCCTTTTCCCAAAAGTATGTAAATCATAATTTTATAGGAAAGATATACAAACAACATGCCAAAAAGCTTCCAGTATGACTAGGAGCCATGGTTTAACCACCTCAAATGTATTTCTGTTATGAGATAATATCTTTCAAAGAAAGATAATAAACCTGAAGTGCCCTCCAAACCTCTCATCTATATAAAAAAATAAAGGGAAAAAAAAAAGGGAGAAACTGATGCTTCCGTGCCTCCTTTAAAGGTTAGAAGTGTAGTATAAATAATGTGTCAATACAACATCTCAGTTAAATGATCCAGCAGTAGTTCATTCACATTTACTTCAAGATGGTAAGAAGTCAGATACCCAAAAGAAGGAAACAGTTTGAGGGACACTAAAAACTTAAAACATTCCAATAAAATTTTAAAAGGACAGTCAAGGTCACTTTGAATTTATAAAAAAAGTATCAGCAGAAGAGAAAGAGTAAGGTGCAATGATAGCTAGGTGGATGAGAAGGCAGACATTTATGGTGTCAGTAATTGAAAGAAGAAACTGTTATCTGTGGAGTTAACACTCTATACTGGAAAGAAAAATATTGCTGAGACTTAAATATGACCACTATATTGTTAGTCAGGATATTTAAAAAATATACTCAAATCTAATCAGTTAAATAATTTCTCCAATATTTATTATTTCTTCTTTTATATATATATATATATATATGCATATATATATATATATATAGTGAAGCATTTTGCTTTTTTCACTTGCTCCTCATTCACCATGGAGTTACACCATAGGATTTGACTTTAATTTGGCTAAATAACCACAGGTGATTCTCCCAAAACATTTTAATGGACAAAAGATGAAAAAAAGACCCCACTATTTCAGACCAATATAGAAGCTACTGGAGAGGCAGAGACCTGGGTAGGAAATTTATATATTTTTTAACACCAGAGTGCTTTGTTTGTTTCTTTTATAATAGAGAGAGATGAAAAGCTATTGATGATAGCCATCATATTTCCACGTGTGTCAGGGTGGAATGTGCAGAGAAAAGAAACAGATAAAACTTTTCTGAAGTCATTCCTGCTATGGTGAGATGTGCAATCACAGGGTTTAAAAAGAAACCCTTTGAGTTTCAAAAAGCTTTTGATACGGTTACACATCTAAGATAATTGGTTATGGGAGATACACATATTCCAGGAGTTAATGAAGTCCTTAAAACACAGATGAAGTCCACAGAGGAAACTCTTCAATTTTTGACTGATATGGAAAAGGTGCAGAACCTGCTCCCACTTCATGGGAACCCTACATAAAAGTCTGATTAAAACTGTGCGGTGTACTTTATGTCTTTACAATCTCATGCACCAAATGTTGAAATAGATGAATTTAAAAGGCTGTATTTGATTGCTTATATTTTCAAGGAAGTGACAGGTCCTGCACTAAACTTAAAAAACCCTCATGCAACACTGCAGCTTGGGACTAGAATGGCTGGAAGGCTCCCACTGGAAAAGGATCTGGGGTTGCTGGCCAGCAATGGCTGAAGTGGCCAGATGCAATATTTTGTCTGATTTGAAACACTATGAATGTAGACTTATCAGTGATAATTCTATATGTGTGATAGTTATAATTCCTCAAGGTAAAAAAAAATTAAAAATTAAAAAAAAAAAAAGAAAGTCAATCTTTGCATATTTATTTCAATGTAGTTGTTAAATGTTCCAAATCAATGTCAAATTATGTTATTTCATCAGTAAAGACTTATGAAAAAGTAGTTTTCACATGATCCTAAATACTAAATAAATTTCTACCATGAATACTAGCAAACTATTTGTTCAGAAGAGATCCATTTTCTTTGCCAATTTATATTTCAGCAAGACAAGAAGACATACAGCCATTGTTAGAGAAAAGTGTATCACACCCAAATTCTGCCTCTTCCTGACCTTCCAAGGCAGGGTAAAGAAGTGCCTCCTTGAGTCTGACTTATCTCTCAGGTGCAAGGGCTGCTGCTCTGCTGTAGTCAGCTACACTTTTATCACAGGCTTATCAAGTAGGTAATTCTAATTTTGCATGTGCAATGATTTTACCTTCATGAATAGTGATAAAGGCTTAAAAAGATTCTGAACAGTTTGATTAGGAATGCATCAGCTGGTGGATCAAAGATAAATCTGACCAGCAGCTGAAACTGCCATTCTCAAGTCTGCTTGATCCTGGAACTTGTTTGATTGTACCTCTTGCTTTGGTGACAGGTTTTTTTCATGTTAACAGTGGAAAAAAAATTACAGCAAATTTACTTAAATTTAACTGGTTTTGCTTCTAAGTCCTTATTTTGCTACTTTTTAAAAAAATGTACAGACAAAATTTAGGGCTATCACAAGATTATTCCCTTGATTGAAGTATTAGAGTCCAACCACAGCATGAATATTCATAGTAGATTATTAAATGTATAATTCAATCTGTCTACTGATACAATATATTGCATGATAATAGGAACTGCAACAGCAAAAGAGTGGTTTGCATCAGTGATTCACAAATAACGTGTGTTAAAAAAAATAAAGATATTCAAGAATGGAAAACTAAAGACCTGGAAAAATGAAATAACACTTCCAAAACTAGGATGAGACTATGGATTATCCCAAAAAGCAAATGGGGCATGGAGTTCTGGCATAGCTACATTGCTTCTTGCAAAGCTTCACTTCTCTGCCAAAGGCACCTCTGCAGCAGAACACCCCAAACCAACCAGCCCAGAAAAACACAATCATAGGGTGCATGGTGGAGATGGAACCTCTGCTTTCTGAATCTCAGACTCAGAGAATTAGTGAGCATTCTTTAAGAAACAGTAATCTCAGGGTTTATAAAGGGCTGCATTTCACCCCCCTCCCAACCAAGGATTTGATTCAACTTTTTGCTCTCCTTACTGTGATACTTCGATATGAAACAAATAAATAGGTGGGAAGGTGGGTTATTCCCATTTTCCATGTAGGCCTTGATTTTTAAAGTATGAATAGTTGTTAACTTGAGACACCTTCAACTGTGGCTGGACAATTAAAAATGCCTTTGTCAGTATTCCACACCCCAAACCCAAGAAAATGTATTTTGAGAGTCAAGACTAATTAATCCCTCTATTTCATTCTTTAACCTGTGAGTGACCACTGAGGGAATAACAACTTTTTCTGCTTTATGTCTTGATTTTCCAGCCATATCTTCCTGCTGAGGTGAATAGTTCCAAAGGATGTCTCTAGGAACAGAGATGCTCCCTGGAATATCCCCTACACAGGCTGTCTTGTGTATTCCTGCATTAAGCCCACACATCGTACAAGGTACAGAACAACTTCAGATTCTTTCCCAACTTTTTTCATGTATGATGACCTTTCCACATGGAAAAAGAATGGGACAGAATGTTATGGATTTAAGTGAGAGTCTACCATTAGGCCTTGCTTCTGGGAGGCAACCCTGGCACACAGACTTTGCTGAGGATGCTGTGTGTGTCAGCCTAGGGAAATGTCAGCCCCGTGCAATGCAGAATGAGCCCTTTTTTGTTGCAGACAAACCAGGTCAGTGTTAATACAAAGGAAACATCCAAAGATGCAGTCCCTGTCTGCTTTGCATCTAAAGTAGCTACCTCTGTGCATGGTGCTGGTTTGTTCTCGAGTGTCCCCATTAGTTTCCAGTGTAATGAGGAAGGCAAGAAAACCTTACAGAAGGCAGAGCTAGGGGTGTCTGCCCACAGCAATGCCAGCAGTGTGTGCTCCTTTGTTAGGACCAAAAACTGTCCTGGCAACGTCTTATTCCTAGGACAATCCTCACAGCACAGGGAACCATCTGCTTGAGCTTTGTTACAGAGACCATGATCCAGTCGTGCCTTACTGCTGTGAGGCCCTTCTGTCCTGCTCCCTCCTTACAGCCAGCTTCACCTTTTCCTTCTGTCGTGGTTAATACCAGCACAAACTTCCTTCATTTCAGACCCCACTGCAAGGAAGAAACAGTCTGCTGAAGACCTCAACATGTCTCTCTCATTGGCAGCTGGTGCTCAGACGATCTGAAGGTTGGTTTAATAAGCTACTCGTGATTTATGAGGACACCCAGAATATCCAGAATTGTCGCAGTGATAGCAACGAATAAATAATTAAGAGATATCAGCTAAGGCTCAGTGAATGCTGATTGAGTATTCATAAGTTTCTCAGCATTTGAAATTATTTTGCTTTTTCTCCATCAAGAAAATTTGTACCTATATGCCCCTTCAGAGAATCAGAGAATCAAAGAATCATAGAATGGTTTGGGTTAGAAGGGACCTTCAAGATTATCCAGGTCCAACCCCCCTGATGTGGGCAGGGGCACCTTCCAGCAGACCATGTTGCTCAAAGCCCCATCCCCCCTGGCATTAAATGCTTCCAGGGATGGAGCATTCACAAGTTCTCCTGTGCCAAGTTGTGCCAGTGCCTCACCACCCTCATAGTAAAGGATTTCTTCTTAATATCTTCAAAGTATTGAGATAGATATTAAGATAATACAAGGTTTCATCTTGGTGGTTTTAAGGTCCTTTCCCACTCAAGCCATTCTATGATTCTACGAATTCTCACAGGCAAAATATTAAAGGAGGACATACAGAGCAACCATTATTTCCCTGTAACACCACCCCAGCAAAGTTTGCCGTGAGTTTTTCATCCTTTGAGGAGAGCAGTGCCCATGGGCAAACCCACTTCTGAGAAGACAGTGTGGTAACCAGCCTGTTATCCACACCTTTATCTGTGTATTGTATTCGTGTATTCCTGAGGGTCTGAGAGTGCCCACCAGAACATGAGACTGCCTGGTGTCTGAAAGCTGATGTGGTTTAGTACAAATGCAATTCCATCAATTCAAGTGTCTTAAGTCCAAGTAAACATATGTTCTATGTCTTTTTGGATTCAGGTGCCTTAATTCTACCCAAGTCCGACCTTAAAAGCCTACATCCCTTCTCAGAGCTGGCTCCAATTACCCGTAACGAGCAGGATGAAGCAAAATCTTTGAGTTCTGCTTTGCTAAGCCAGTGCTCATTTCTCACTCCCTGGGCAGAAAAACATTTTATTGAAGCATTTTGTCTTTGTGAAACAAGTGATACATGCTTTGTGGCAACATATCCTTCCCAGGCTGGGAAATGCTAATTAACACTGATTCTTAAAAAAAATACTTTGTTTCATCCTATTTAACTATTAATTCAGATGCAATATTGAGAGGGGAATGAAAATGAAAGGTGTTTTTTTATTATTTTTCTTTTTCTAATTTTTACAAATGAAGGCACAATTAAGCAGCCTGAAATTTAATTACAACTTGGGTTTCATGTAAGCAAACACATTAAAACTGAGAATGCTAATCTTGAATGCAGAAAGTGCCATAATGGAACAGAAAAAATCCAAGTGCAAGCAGCATAGGATAAGCTTTTGCCACTGTCACTTTGCACACGGTCACAGAAATGGCAGATACTCTTTCTCATGTTGTTTGTTAGCAGTAGGACAAGAATGGAACAATATTGGCCGTATTCTCACCTGGCATTTATAGCATCCCAACTCCACTGAATTTTTTAGTTTTTCTCAGTTTTCACCAAACTCGTGTGTTTCCTGAGGGCCAGCCAGTACACTTCAATGACAATGATTTAGATTGACTGTGAATCAGATTCTATAGATCCAGAAGCCCATAGATTTTCTTTGCCCAAAAAAAAAAAGCAGTAGTTGCTTTTTTAAATGCTAGATTTCTTAGTAGTTTGCAACGACTCCTCCAAACTCCTCTTTGCATTTGGGATCTGCATTACAAGTCCCTTTGTAGTCATCTGCTACTGTTCAAGCAAATGAGATGGACAAGAGACAAATCAGTTCCAATAATTTCTGTGATTGTGCTCTTTATAAGTTATTATTCCACCATCGTCACTGCAATATTTGGATGTCTGCCAACAGAACCTCAGCTGATGTGACTAATGTTGGTCATGGGGAATTCATTCTCTCTCATTGTTTCTCCAGGAATAAAACTGAGTTTTGTTTGCCTGTTTTTCATTTTCACACAGATTTGTGCTACTGTTAAAGATAAAAGTTTTAAAAATAATTGGAAATCCCACAGTGAAGATGGGGCATCAGCCGTAAAGGTGTGCAAAAATACTTTGCTCTGCAAGATTTCATTATTTCTCTGAGAGACAAAAAACTTTTAGGATTTCTTTCTTTAACTGTTGAGTTAATTTTCACATTTCTGAGGAGAAAAAATGTTGGCTGAAGTACTCAGGCCGGTGATTTTGGTGACCTTTTTAATGTCCAGGAAGCACACTGCAGCATTGTCCTGGGAGTGCAGGACAGTCCTCACTTTAATTTTATTGTTTATATGAGGTAAGAATGCAAAGTACAAAAAGAGGCCAAAACTCAAGAGAAACCTTTGAATCTATGGAAAAACTGAGAAGAGACTGCCTAGCTACCTTTTCACTGAAATATCTTCCAGGCTAAAATATCTACTTTAAGTATTTTTTTACTCTCAGAGATCTTTGAAAAGACCTCAATAAGCATTTGCAGAAGAGGAATCTTAGCTGAACCCTTGGCTTGAAAGGGTTTTGAAATTACACGTAGCACACACAGAGTTTTTGGCACTGTATGACAGCTCCAGCTATGCCACTTAGGTGATGGCATCATATAAAACACTGAAGAACTCACAAAGGCTGGAATGAGGATTTAGCCAACCTAGTCTCAGTCTTGAGCTGATTTTAGCCTGTTTTAGGTGTAATAACAGTTCCCCAACTGTCAGATGAGTATTGCCCAAATTGTTTTAGCCTAAGTCATTTTAGTTCATCTCTGAATATCATGTGTGAAAAGTCTAGCAAACCTGAGTAGTCATTGCAAAAAACGTCATGTCTTTGTGTTAATCAAAGAGGGAGAAGGTGATGGTGAAGCTTCCTTTTTTTCTTAAAACCAATGTGTTTTAAGACTGTGTTAAGAAAGCATCAAAGTATACCCAGGAAGTTCCCCAGATTATGGAGTGAGAACTTTCTCACTATAAGCGTCATGTGAAGATGGGTGGAGAACCTGGGATACTGGTAACTCATCACAACCCCTTCCTCCTTGGGAAATGCAGGTAGCACTGACCTAGTCAGTCAGGGAGACCCTGCAAGGCCAAGGGTAATAACATAATAAGAAAGGGGTAAATACTAGATTTTGTCTAATCCATTCAGTAATTGTATAGTAATATGCCTGGCCTAATACAAATGGTAGTATTTCTTCTTAGAAAGTTTATGCATTAATTACACTGAAAGCAATTCCAGCTCTGACAACTGAATGCCATAACAAGATTTTCCTTGTAAAAACAGAAGAGATTTATAAGCTGCTTGATCTCAGGCAGAATAAAGACCATGTACAATGGACTTGTAGATATCAAGGGAAGGATTCAGTTACCTAAACACAGGCATTTAATGCCCTTTGAGACATCCTGCCTGGTTTAGAGCTGCTGTGGTTTATGGATTTCCTATACATTCTGTGTCATTGCTGCCAGCTCATACCCAAATGATGTCCTGCCTACAAAATCAAAGCAGTTTGTTTGCAGAAAGATCTGAGCATCTAGAGTCACCAAAGGTAGTTCTGCACATCTTAAGATGGAGCTGTGCACTGTTCCATATGCTGACTGCTTAGTCACAAAGGAAATCCATCATAACCACCTTTTTTTTTTTGCCAAGTAATATTGCTTTGGTTACTTTGACTGGAAATTGCATTTTTATTTGCTCATCTCCTTTGCGCCTGACAGAATTAAAAACATTCTGGGTGCTTAATGTGCAGAAGGTGTCAGTTTATTGAAAGGCTTTTATCCTTGTATTTTGGAGTTGGTAATTACCTCTCATGAGTGAAACAAAAGGCAAGTCACTGCTCTGGCTGCCTTTCATTTCCCTTCAAACTGAATGTGACTCCAAACTGCTATGTTCTTGGCAAGGATTTTACTAATCCAGCAGGCTGTTACTAACCAATGTTATTCACATGATACAAAATTAATTAGAAAAGTCTGTTCTAATTTATAAATATGCAATTATGGTTAAACAAATCAGAAGTTGAGGCCTTGCAAGATTCCCAGTGGATCGTTATTTTCATGATTCTAGTTCATCCAGAAGAAAGAGTCACCGGTCTGTCCTCTGATGCAAAAATGCAATTTGCTTTATTCAAGTGGGAATTGCAGATGTATTAAAACATGATTTTGGAGTTTGTTCAAATTAATTATTATGAAAACAAGTGAATTTGTGGAATAGCTTTTACAAAAAAGCACAGTCACCAAAATACCCTAATTACTTTCAATACCAAGTAATCTTTCTCCGAATAAGCAAAAGAAGGGAGTAAGCTTCATATTGCTTTATATGATACCCCAGATATTAAACTCAAAGAGATCAAAGCTCACTGAGAGAGTAAATAGGGCCTCTTGCTCTGTGTCCCAGTCTGCTCCTCTTTGAAAGTCTGTATTTCCCATCTGTTTCACAGGCTCTTCTATGACTCTCTGATCTCCTGACTTCCTGTCTACTAAAGGTCACAGGGCTCCCCTCCCTGACTCCAATATTGAAATCAATTCATCCTAACTCCAAGCTGCCTGTCTTTGGCCCTTTATATATGATTTTTTAAAATAAGTGAGAATCTGTTACCCCAAACTTTGCTCTTATTGAGGTATTTTTTTATTCTAATGACAAAAAGCTGTCATAGGACTCCAAAGAAAGAGGCTGTATCCAGGATAAAAGCACTGCAGGTTATTACTAGGCCATTGACTATAACTGTTGGATTGCATCCACACACAATGTTCTTTCACAAAATGTTGTCGTTGTTATATTTGTTAAAATAGTTCATAGGGAGAAAGCCTAGGCCACACAATTTAACAATTCCTACCATGCACATCCTATGGCCTACATACAGGAAAGAGTCATCAGTCCTCAATTGCCTTCTCAAGGTTTCTTTGAGATGCCCAGACAAGAAACTCTCCTAAGAAACTTCATAAACCAGCCTGGACTGAAAACTGATGCAGCATTAAGAATACACTTGAATATATTGAATTCCAAGGGTAAAAGAATATTACTGTGGCCTGCCTCACTCATATCAAATCAACTAGAAAATATATTTTAGTCAATTCCCCATTCAAGACAAGTCTATTACATCTGTGAATGACAACTCTACTCAACGGGATGGCAGTTTCCCATAGACTTCAAAGGGACCAAAATTTCATATTGTAAAATCATAGAATATGCTGAGTTGGGAAGGATTCGGCAGGGTCGTCGAGCCCAGCTCCTGGCTCTGCACTTCATTCAGCACTGTCTGTGGGTTTCATTTCAGTTCCCTGTGTAAGTCTGGAGTAGTTTCAGAGACCTGAAAAGAACTGAAGTTTGAAACTATCAGATAATATTTGTTTGAGTTGGAAATCTGCAGGAATGATTAGAAAGAAAAGCAGAGTTGTTATTGCATGACTGCTTGGAAGCTGATGTAAGTTTGCACTGTTCTGTTCTTTGAGGTGTTTTCATGGTAATAGAGAGCCTCTCAATCCTTCAGATGCACAGTGAGATACATGAGACAGAGACAAAATCTTTCTAGCATCCCTGGCTGAACAACAAAGTCTTTACTTGGTGATTTTGAGGATAATTTCCAATCTTATGATTCTACGATTCTATGATCCTATACCTGGACTGTGCCTGCAGAAGACCAAACAACCCAGCAGAGATCTGAATTACTCTGGGTGTTTTCCAGATCAATGGGAATGTACAGTCATTCCACTCTGGTGGCCATTTTTTGTTTAGGCATCTGAAATCAGGTGAAATTAGCCCAGATCATCTAAAATCTTTGAATCATGATAAGCTGCTTATTTGATCTAATGATCCTACCTCATTTTTTGTCTTAGCCTTAAAGGAAAGAAAAGAAAAACATGGGGAAAAAAATACAAACAAACCCCTGTGGGTGCACAAATTCGAGTAGGACTAACAATGGATGCTGATATTGAGCACATCAAGGAGAGTTTGCTTTTCACTCAAGAGCTGGAAAGTCCATCATAAACAGGAGCCATTTCAAAGCCCTAATGGAGTCCAAATCCCATGGCAGATGCGTGCAGCTGCTTCTGGCAGCAGGGAAGGAACAGGTTCAGTGGCCTGATTCATAATCCTGCCTCCCTTTCACACAAAACTGTGTAGGAGGGAAAAAAACAAACATTAAAAAAATACAGAAATGGTACAAAAATGAGCTTAGGAGGAAGGGAGAAGTTCTGAATCCTTTCAAGCACATGTTGCCAAGGAAACCCCTCCTTGCTATCCTTTGCATTCTGCTTGTCTGACTCTCTCTGTGGAGAGAAATGACATTGGGGATCTCTTCTTGTACAAGGGGTGATTTGAGACAGTTACTTATAATTTGAGACAGTTACTTATAAATATATATTTTATCCAATTACAAATGTTACTGCTTTTTTTTTTTTTCAGATTGTGACAAGGTGTAAGGTTATCCCAAGGGGAAGAATTTAAAAAGGAAATTAACATAACTATTGACAAGTCTTTTGAGGAAAGGTAGAGTGTGAACTTGCTGTTTATAAACACTTAGATCTTCAGTACTTGAAGAAAATGAGAGGCTTCCTTGATATTATGAGCTTTCTTAATTCTGTGCTGTTGTATCAACCCCACACACTGTGTGTGTAACATGCCAAATAATCAAGAAAATGTATTATTTGTTTTTATTCTGTGTCTTAAGCATATGTGAAGTACATTCCTTCTTAAAATCAATAGTCTCGATTCACCTTCGTGTCATTCTAATGTGCAGATGCCAGTGAAACCAATTTGGGGTCACATTTCAGAGGGGGACAAGTCAGTCTCCCCAAAGGGCCCCAACATCATGGGATCAGCGGACACCATCATGATGAAGTAGTCTGAAAAGTTGCTCTAGATCCTTCCTTTTACCAGTATTGGGTCATTTTTCCCAAGGCTACTCTACAACATCTCTGTCTATTCTCCTCATTGCCCCAAGCCCATTTCTGAAGGAAGCCACAGAGTTCCTATATCTAGAAAATTATATGACACCAAAGGCTTGAAAATATGCATAATAAACCACAATCCTTTTCCACTGTTTCTCTGCATTTAAGGCAACACTAAAATAATAAAAATATTCACTGAGAGTTATAAAATCATCTTGTTGTGATAGAGGCTTGAAGTCCCCTCTTTTGGCATCTGGCTGTGCACAGAATGACAGGGATAACTTGCCCTTTTCAGAACATTATACTCTTCTGTCTCACTTCTTCAACGATTTTCTTCTGCAGGGGAAACCATGGACTAGGACTTCTTGGTTTCATGAAGGAACGGAGCCATTGGTGTGTAAATTCTTAGGGAACATTGCAACCATGTAGGTTTTATACTGCGAGAAGAATTGAGAGCAGGACTGCTCTTGCCTATTCCAGGGCTGATCTGTAAAGATAAATGGTCAAGAGTTTCTGTGGTCCCTGATTTAGTAGGCATGCATTAAAAGTGGAGGACTCTCTGTTTCTCCCAAGGAACCAGGGTATATCACCTTAGGACTGGACTGTTCAGCCCCGTCTGAAGCAAAATTTCTGCCTCCTGACTCACAGTAATGTCAAATACTCCATTGCCTGCACAGCTTGGGCACTGGGAGGGATGGAGAGGAGACTGAAACAAAGATATGAAGACAATCACTGAGCTCAAACTCTTAAGGTTAAGTCCTTTTTCAGATCTGACTGCCAAAAAAAAAACAAAAAACAAACTTTGAATCTCCTTGAGCAATATAAAATAAAGACATGGACCTGTTGGAACGAGTCCAGAGGAAGGCCACTAAGTTGATCACAGTGCTGAAAGTGCCATGAAGACAGGCTGAGACAGTTGGATCTGTTCAACTTGGAAAAGAGAAGGCTCTGGAGGGTGCTGAGACACTGAAACAGGCTGCCCTAGAGAATTTGTGGCTGCCCCATATCTGGAAATGTTCAAGGCCAGGTTGGATAGGGCTTGGAGCAACCTGGGATAGTGGAAGGTGTCCATGCCCATGGCAGGAGTTTGGAATAAAATGATCTTTGAAGGTGCCTTCTACCTGAAGCCATTCTCTGATGTTTCTATGGTTCTGTGGTGACTGGTTTGGAGTATCAGGCCATTCCTGTGCCTTGCCATAAGTGCTGTGACCATGGGTGAATATTTTGTTAAAGGTTTCAGTAGATGTTCACTCTCCAGATTCTTTCCAGCCCTGTATTCCCACTACATACACAGATTACCTGGTTTGCACCCATAGTATCAAATGAATCTTAGCCCTCATTTTCCTCTCCTTCGTTGTTCATTTGTCAATTAGCCATTTTTATCTAGGGGTATATCCCATGACCTCTGTGGTGAAACTATTTATAATCCCTAATTTTCAAAGGACACAGTGATCATTCATTTATTGATAAGGTAATTGAAGAGACATTGGAACTGTATTAATTTTGGGGGGTTCTGCATACTCACTTCCAACTTGAATCCCCAGCCCAGGTTACAGGGTCTTTCTCAAACCTTCATAACAAAATGGCAGTCAAGGGACAGAGTAAATTCCATGTTGGACAGTAAAGGCAAGGCATAACATTAATGAACCTAATGTTAATAATATAAAGGAGAAAGAAAGAGGGCGAAAAATGAGATATTACAAAATTAAGGGATGTGGTCATTATTTGTCACTAAAAGACAAAAGTAAATCTCGGCAAGTTGAAAACAAGAAGACAGTCAAGTGCCATTTGGGCAGAGGTAATGCCAGAAAGAAAAGAACGAGTCCAGTGCATTCCTACATTTCACACCAGGCCTGCACTCAATAAATCAACACATGGATTTAATTGCTGTGACAAATGAATATAGTAAGGGGAGTCAAATTCTGCTGGGTAATGCAGTCATCCAGCAAAACCCTGGTCAGCAGAGATATGTAGGTCAGTCATTATGGACCAGTGAACAGAGGGAGTCCCTCATGTAAGAGTCTAGATAAAAATCTCACAGTGTAATCTCTATAAAATACCAGACTGTAAGTGTGTCTGGCTTCAGCATCCTTCTTAATAACCTTCAGCAGAAGAGGAAGGTGTTACATAAAGTGGCAATTAACAAGACTGACAGAGCAAGAGACTGGGATTTATTGCTGGATTTTTCAGTTTGCTTGATTATTTGGTTGGGGTTTTTTAGTTGTATTTCTACTTCCATTTTTGAAACCAAATTCAAAAAGGAAATCAGCTGAGCTTTAAAAGTTAGAAAAAAGGGAAATGAGAGCTTGATAAAACTAATATCCCAAATAAAGGCAGTAGGATGCTGTTGCAGCCCATGTTCCCCATGACCTCTGTCGTAGTCTGTCATATGTGGAGATTAGATCTCAAAGGGACTGATGAGGCAACCCTGATCTGAGGGGTGACGAAATATTGAGGAACAGTGCCCACTCTTATGCAAAGGTCTCAGCAGTGCTGGAACTCTCCTTCAGCCCTGTGCTAGATATAGAAATTATTCTGATACATGAGATTGATTTTTTTGTAAAGTCAATTACATTTAGAAAAAAACAAGCTCTGCATCTTCCTAATATTTACTTGCCTGAGCAAAACTGATTGCAATTCCTGCTCTGAGGAAGTATTTTTTCCACAGTATGGATCGTGTCACCCATTCCCTGCTGTATCCTTTTTTCTGACATCAGTGCAAGTGATGGGGATGACATTGAACTGATTTTCTACATCTAACTTACTACATTCCTTTGATGGAAACAACACCTTCTCCCAAATGCAGGGAAACCTTCCTCCATCAGGGGCTCTGAGCAACCTGGTTTAGTTGAAGATGTCCCTGTTGATGTCAGGGGGGTTGGAGCTAGAAATTTAAAGATCCCTTTCAATATAACTGTTCTATGATCAGGATGTCCTTGTGGAAGAAAACAAACAAGATCTAAGGTGTCTTTTCTACTGCTGAAGCCAGCTAAGCTCATTGTAACTCTCTGAACACATTGATATCAGTTACAGGAGTGAATCTCATAGGAACACTGCTACCTCCAAGAGATCTTGTACTTCTTTTCTCTGTTTTTATCACAGATGGAGGAATGGTGCCACCAAAAATACAGTGTATAATAAACTTGCATAAAACATGTTTAAATAGCACATATAACTAGAAATGCTTCTTTGCATCTTCCTAGCTGCATTGTCAGGAGCTTCTACTGATCAGATCCTGAAATTGCATCACATTTCCCCAAGAAAAATCAAAATCTCTTATAGAAACTTCTGTAAGTTTAAATATCAACATGCGATACTCACTGGTGGCAATTAATGCATCTTGCTTTGTTATTCTGATTACATATCGAAGATGGATAAATTTTTCCTCTGATTCCATAATTATTAAAGCAGGGGTGATCATAAGCAGATAGAATGACAAAGCAGAAGTGCAGTCAGCTGCGTTCTCTGCACATTCATCTACAGGTGCCTCAGTGGGTAACAAATTAACAAATCCTTTGTATTAATCTCCAGGAATCACAACACTGAGAGAACATTTTGTTTCATGGAATATATCGAGGTGAAATTCAGCTTTTCAAGCAGGTTATTAGTTTTATAGATTTGCCTGTAGTGTTATCAGTGTTTTTTTTTTTTTCTTTAACCTTACCCACAAAGAGCTTTTGCTTTTTCCTCTCTTCCCACTTCTTTTTCTTTACTCCTCCAATAGCATGCTTCTAGTTATGTTGTACAACCCAGCCAACAAAAAAATGGTATTAATTTTGTTATTTTGTTTCAATTTTCCTTTCAGTCAGGGATTCTGTCTGCTTGGACAGTTACTGGTTCTGGGAGACTTTGCAGAGACAGAAGGGCTTAACTCATCAGAAGGGACTTACACCAATTGTAAAGGTGCAGAAAACCAAAAGCTATTCCTCCAGAATGTAGGAGATACAGTCTTAAACACATACCACAGCCACAGAAAAAGGGCAGGTTTTAGTTATTCTTCATGAAGGCTCCTAAATTACTTACAGTGGCAAAATCTGAGCTTTCTATAGATGGTGGCTCACACCTGAGCTTGGTTTCCTTTGGCTTAGATGCCAGGGAGTGTTATCAGAAGAGTACATGTGGGATGCTGCTAACAGAAAGATATCTTCTTGCCATTTAAATTATCTCAACCATTTTTTATGACTGTGACATATTTTATGACCTTATGTAATGATAGATGATGGCAGAAGACAGGTTACTCCCTGTTGACTTTATGGCAGTCTCAAAACAAGAGGGAGAATAATCTCTGTATTAAAGAGAATTTTCTTTACCAAGTGGACCCTGAAGGTATACTACTGTTATTTATTACCTTCCAGCAAATCCTTCATTGCCAGAAACAATCTGCTTCCTTTGTTTCATTTATTTAGTTAGTTTTGTTACAAAATTTAGCTCTGATGATTTTTTCAGGCCCCATGAGGTTTACTCATTTTATTCAGTTGCCACAGCAAGGGAACACAAGAAGAGACAAAAATAAACCTAAGTCTGTGACACAAGAGGCAGATAAGTATTTTGTCTCAAAATTTGTCAGATACAGACCCATCATCTTTTGCAAATAAGAACACTAATCAGTAGTCTTGAGTCTGAGCTCAATCTTCAAGTTGCATTAGGTAAACTATCATTTATATTCCAAAGCTGTTATGTATTTGAAGTTGGATTGAAAGCGGTACTGGGAAATATTGTATGAGACAAGTTTATTAAAATAAAATCTGCACTGAAAATATGCTCTCTGGAGGAAATAAATTATGTTGTATTATCTGGTAAGTTAATTTATTTTTCTTTCCTTGTAATATATTCCCATTACATCTAACATTTACATCCTTTGGTTATACTCATCTGGAAAGACCCAGATCATGCTGCCCAACACAATGGTGTTATATAGAACAAAGTGTAGGATAGTGACTCAATTAGTTTGTAAGAACAGAAATAAGATTTTTATTCTGTGTTTTGATTTCATGTTCAGGGAGAAAAAGAAGTTCCTTTTACAATGTTTTCTTCACGAAAACTGGACTCATAAGATTTAGAATGAAAAGGGGTAATGTAAATAAAAGACTCATGCTTGGGAAAAAGTATTAGATATACATGCCCAAAGTCATTTACTGACCTTGAGAGAACATTGAGATTAATCTTTTCTTTTTCCATCCAAAAAAGAGCAGAGCTTACTTGGAGGAAAACAGAGAATAATCAGACCCATTTTTCAATGTAGTCCCATACAGAGGCACATATATAATAATCAGTGTTGGCCTGATCAAATCACAGATCTAGGTCTAAATTTTCTAGATGGGTCATTGGGATGTTTTTTGTGTTTTATTTTGCTTTTTTTTTTCCCTCAAAAGTAGGCAGCCACAAGGACTTCTGATCATCTCAAAGTCCTTCCATATGTTTACCCTGATAACTGTATCAAGAAATGCAATTAGCTTGTTCTCAGAGACAGAAAGAATTCTCAGGAATGGAATTTAAGTGACTACAACAAAGCAACTACTCCTGGCTTTGGGTGGAAACAGAGCTTAACCCCAAGGTTTTTCAGTAGTGGAGTTCCTAAAATAGGTTTTAAAAGCCACATTTCCCTAAAATGATGGGAATCTATCCCCTTCATTCTTTAACTCCAACTCCTATTCCAGTGCTTTTAGTCCACAGAATATTTCATAGGCTCATTAAAACTGGAACTGCTTTAGCAGTAGGGATTGAAGGGGCCTTATACAGAATATTCCAGTTTGTTGATTAGACAAAGTATAGAAGATATGCTTTCAAATTCACTCAGAGAAAGAAGAAAAAAAAAAGAGCAGCTTGAAAACAGACATTATAAAAGTAGTAAAAATGGTGAAGGACTACCTTGAATTTCCTTAGGTATAGGAGATACACAGCCAGAGCCAGCAGGTGCATCCCATGTAGCCTGACTACTGGCCCTAAAAAGAAGGCATTTGGCATAATATCCAAGTCATCAAACACTCAGACCCTACTGTTCCCTCTAAAATTATATGACCGTAGGCAAGTCTGAGTGTACCTGGTGGTGATTACCTTTAGGCTATATTGGGGAAATCTGAAATGCCAGAAATCTTTCCGTAGTGGCTGAGTAGTCATCTTTGAGAATCTAAACACTGGCTCTGGGAGCATCCAGATGAATTTAGCATCCTAAACAGATCTTTTAAAAACCAAGTCATAGTCATCTGTGAGGAACTGGATATTAGATATTATAGGGGAGGTCTCCTAAGATCCAGCCCAGCCTCCTAACTAGGAATATTGCTGGCTGAGGAGTTTGTCAAGCACAATTAGCTCTCAATTAGCTACTGTCTCTTTTTTCTTCCTGTTTGCTAGTTTATGTAAGGTTTTATTTACAAAGGTGACACATTATTATTGCATGGACCACAGGATGTGCAAGTTACGTCAGATGTCAGCAGAAGCATAGATTGGGAAAATCACCTCACTCTGATAAAAATATCAGTTGTCTTAATCATGCTTACAGGGATGCTGTATGTAATAAATTCATGATAGAAGACTTCCTCACACATAAATTGCAGCAAGCTCCTTTTTCCTTTTCCCTAATTCAGGCTTTTTCACAAATTGCTCTGTCTGCCTGTCCCCTGGGAAACCTGTGCACAGACATACAATACTGGGGGAAAAAAAAGAAAAAGAGAAAGAATAAAAAGAAGAAAAATCCCTTTGTCCTCAACAGGCACGTACACACAGAGCTATTTACCTAATGGACGAATGCTGATTATTTCGCACTATAGCTACCGGCATGAAGCGTTCGAGATTGGAAAAGGAAAGGAAATATACTGTTGACACTAATGCCTGCAGGTGTGGAAACAGAGGTGGCTATAAATTTCCATTGAATTTGGTACCTAATGGGGTGGTATTTTTTCAATAATTCTTGTGCACTTGTCAAAGAAATTCCAGAAAATTGTCTATATATTGTATTGCATGTCATAAATACGGTAATTTATGGTGCATTGCTCCTTGCAATCTAGTGCATGGTACTAAATTTGGGAACAGCACTTTTTTGCCAACTTGGAAGTGTAATCAGTGGCAACAAATCTTCAAGATTCCATTCTCTTCTTCTCCCACTCCCCAAAATGACTAATACTTCTATTAATGGAGAGAAAGGGGAAAATACTAAGCCAGAAAAAGATTAATTTGCAAAAGAAGGCACAAATAATATGAAGGAGATTTGGATGACTTGCACAGTTGAATGGTCACATCCAGAGGGTAGTGGCCAGTGGCTCAATGTCCAGGTGGAGATCTGTGGTGAGTGGTGCCTCTCAGGGGTCTGGTGCTCTGTAATATCTGTATCAGTGATACAGAGAGTGAGATTTAGGGCACCCTTAGCAAGTTTGCAGATTACATGAAGTTGTGGAATGAAGTTGACACATCAGAAGGGTGGGATGCCATCCACAGGGATCTGGACAAACTTGAGAAATGGACCCATGTGAACCTAGTGATCATCACATCCAAGTGCAAGGTGGTGGACCTGGGTCAGGGCAACCACCAGATCAGCACAGGCTGGCAGATGAAGTCACTGACAGCAGCCCTGGGGAGAAGCATCTGGGGGCTCTGGTGGGTGAAAAGCTGGAGATGAGCCAGCAGTGTGCACTCACAGCCCAGAAAGCCAGCAGTATCCTGGGTGCATCAGAAGTGTGGCCAGCAGGCTAGGGGACGTGCTTGTCTCTGTCTACCCTTCCCTCATGGGGATACCTGGAATACTGTGTCCAATTCCTGCTCCTCAGAAGAGGAAAGATGTGGGGCCTTGTTCAGAGGAGGCCATGAACATGATCAGGGGGATGAAGCACCTCTCCTGTGAGGACAGGCTCAGGGAGCTGGGGTTGTTCAGCCTGGAGAAGACTCTGAGGATCCCTCATTGTGGCTTTACATTCTGAAATACTTCAATACTAAAAGGGGTCTCATAAGAAATATGGAGACAGACTTTTCAGGATGGCCTATTGTAATAGAACAAGGGATAAAGATTGAAACCCAAAAGTGGGAAGATTTAGTCTAGATGCAGGGAAGAAATTTTGGACAATTTTTTCATTGAGGGTGGTGAAACACTGGACCAGGTTGCCCGGAAGGTGAATGCCCCATCCCTGGAAACATTCAGGGACAGGTTGGATGGGGGGCTGAGCAACCTGATCTAGTTGCAGGGGGGGTTGCACTAGATGACCTTTTAGAGTCCTTTCCACCATGAACCATTCTATGATTCTACGACTTCAGGGCGTGGAAATGCAGACTAGAGCTCGTTTTTCCGGGTATGTAGGACACAAATTTATATTGGCTATATGGTTACCTCCTGATAGTCTACAGGGTAAATTGTTTCCAAGACCACTTTCATTTTAAGAACAAACATATCTGCGCCACAGAAATCATAATCTCCTAGGAAAATTTAGAAAGTAAAAGCTCCTCACCAAAGGACTTAAAAGGACTTCAGGAATTTCCATCCTCCTTTTTAATCTCCAATATTTGTAAGGATCTCAGCAGAGGTACTCTACCCTGTTCTGGAATTCAAGATTAGCATAGCCCACTTAGTGAAATATAAGCAACAATGATGATACTCCATGAGCAGCTGAACAACATCTAACAGCCAGCCTAGGTGCCTAGCCTCTTCCCTAAATAAATACCAGAATCATCATGATCTACCTGGATAAAAAGAAATAGTTCAATTATGTGTCAACTTTTGATATTTTAATTTAAACTAACAATTTCATTTTCTAAGCTGGAAATAATATCTGCATGGTATAGTGTTTAGGAGGATGGTATTTTTAAAAAAAAAAAAAAAAAAAAAAATACATGAGGGAGGAAATTCTTCTCCTGACTATTAAATAATGAAAGTAGGCCAAGTCTCTGCTTGGATCCAAAGCTCTTCAAAATAATTCATCATTTTCTTTTCCTTCTTCCCTTACCCTAGTTTCAGATTTTTGAAGGTTCTTTTTTTAAAGAAAGTTAAATGAAAATCAAGCTTCTAAGTATCTCTTGGGATCCCTGTGAATTCCACATCAGGGCTTCCCAGTGTGCTGCTCAGCTGCAACAAAAGGATAAAATATCAATGTCTCCTGTTCAGATAAACACTTGTAGGCCTTTTATAACAAAGGGAGTGATTTAGTCTTTTACCTGAGCAAGAGTAATAAAACATCCTTTTCCATTGCAGGCTGTAATATAAATAGATTTGTCCCAAATGTTGTAAAAAGTCAGTGGGGATATATTTATAGTCATTCTGCAAAGATTCAGGTAACAGAACAAGGGGCCAAACAAGTGAGGATCAGACTTTCCATTGTCACTGACAATTTGCCTTTATTAGGAAACAGGGGTGGGATTCACCTCATCCAGCTTTAGAGATCTTCAGTGTAGTGCCTCCAGCTGTGCCAGGCACCCCAGGTTTCTTTGTACTCAGCTGAGAGAAAAGGCATGAGTGAATAAGTACAATTCCCATGGCCTACTTTAGAAGTCTAAATTCAGACCATGCAAAGATTTATCTTTCTTCATAGACTAGAAAGAGGTCCTAAGTGGAAATGTCAAAATTTATTCAGATGAGCTACACTGTAGATGACCCGAAGAAGTGGGGCATGAAAACATTGTGAGATGCAATGCAATACCTTTTGTAAGGCCCTGATCAGGAAGCAAATTTCTACTAAATTTACTGAGAGACAGGTCCAAAGGCAAGTTCTCAATCAAGGTGGGAGAAAGATATTGTTATAGGAAAATAAAGGGAAGATTTAAAAACAGGGAAAACAAAGAAGACCAAACTGATTTCTAATTGTAGTGCTGAGAATCCCATCGCCCTAAAATAATTTAGCATCAAATGAATTTCGGCTAATTGATCCTTTAATTTTCTATTCTTGAGTAACCTCTGCATAGGAAAAAAATCATGAATTCAAAGTGACTCACTTTCAAACTTGAAATATTTTCTTTCTATTTTCACTAAGATCTCATGCAAGAACAGCACTTTTCAAATGTTATATGGGAAATTTAAAAATGGGGTACAGTGATAATGCTGAGGGTTAACCTTTCAAGAATCAGCTGTAGATTAGGGATTGAAGGCTTGCACTAGATTAATTTACTGTGGTACAGTATCACTAATTTCAACAGGACACAGGGTTCAGTAGTGTTAGTTGCAGGGCTTAGGCCAAAACCTGCGATGAAATTTGGGCCTAAAAAGTTAAAAGTTAAAAGCCTCCATGGTATGCGTGGTCATGCAGCGTTCCCTCTGATTATGTTGGATAAAATCCTGTCCTGGGTCAAGCCCCCATGTCTGTGCTCCAGGCACTGTCCCTGCCTGTGCAGCAGTGGGGACCCCGAGCCCTGAGCCTGTGGCTCCTCTTGGGTTCCAAAGCAGAGGGTGGCACTGGCTGGCAGCTCTTGCTGGCATCGCTCTGCTCACATCTCATCGTCTCTCCTGCCCCTCACACCAGTCTGGGGGAGAGCAACCTCACTCAACCTTCAGCCAACCTCACTGTGCCCCCTCTGACAGGAAAGCCATGAAGCAGTCCTCATTCCAAAAAATGGGGTCAAATTCTAGTCTCATGATGAAAGAACTCTGTCTTTTCATCTGAGTGGGTCTTGCACTCATTAAATTTATTGCATGGAGCTACAGACATCCAGAGTTTAATAAGGATAATACTATGAAAACTGTGGAGTTTCTTACAGCTATGCTGTAAGAAAGGAGTTGAAGACTAAAAATCATTTCAATAGGTATCTATGAAGGGGATAATCCTGGTTGAAAGTTAAATTACTGAGTTTTGCTATCTATATAATTATTAATGATCTCTAATTTTTTTCAACTTTTTATTATTTTTTAATGGGCTGCATAGATTCTTGGTGCCACAAACAAATGGATTACAGAGTACTTATGTTATTCAGATTCTTTCTTTGTCTAAAAATATATTTTATGACTTTTGATATTGTCACTGATCCATAATACCATGTGTATGCTATCTCAATAATAGAATTGCAAATTATAGTATATATCGAGTTTTATCAAACCAGAAAATCAGCAAGATAATTATTCTGAAAGATGACAGAATAGGGTGGTAAAGTGGGACTTGATCTTACCATTTAGTCCCTGAAAATGGGAAATGAGCAGAGAGGCTGACAGAGCTTTAATGAATATTGGTTTGACTCTCCCACCATGCCTGGAAGTGGGACAACATCAACAGTTTGCTGGGGCCACTTCTCACAGAAAGAGCTGCTTATTTCTCATAAATCCCCACATGAAAAAACATCAACAAAGACCTACAAGCAGGACATGACAAATGATTAACAATATACATCATTCTAGCAGCTGATACCACCTCTCAAAGGGCAGTGTCTGTTTTGCTGTCTCAATAAGTTCATTGTCCCATGTGACAGATTACTTGTCTAGTGTGCAAGCCAATTGTCCCTCCATACCTGGCATGAAATCAAAAACAAGCCAGACACTCCAAGTGATTTTCATGTCTATGCTGAAGTATTTTATCAAAGCAAAAAGGAGAAACAAAATTATAGATCTGAGCTGGACTCTTCCAGGAAAAGAATAGTTTGGAAAGTTCTTTCTTAGGCTTCTGCTAGCAGTTCTGTCTTAACATGAGATCTCCAGAGAAAGCTGAGTTTGGGCTGTGGCAGCCCAGGTATGTGAAATTACTGAGTGCCCTGTATGTGAACTACCACTGAGTTCAGAATCTGGGTGCTTATGAGCATACAGGAAACCAGGTCTTGCTGAAATGTTTATACAAACATTCGGTCTAAGGAAAAGAGGCCAAAAATCTTGTAGAAACCTTTTGTCCAGATTGATGATTATTTTCTGCTTCTGAGGAACCCACATAATTTTTTAATAGAAATTTTTACGCAAGTCTCTGTTGATGTGTCACATTTTTTACTTGATTGTCAGGGATAATATCAATACAAGAACCACTCAATCTCATCTAATAAAAAGTTTCATGAAAATAGAAGACTGTTGTTGGTACATACTTCTCCCAGTTTACACTTCCCAAATCTCTGAAACAAATCTACTATAGTTGTTCTTTAGGTTATATTGTATTCATATAACAGTAGTCTCTTACCTTTTCAACTCTGGGCAGTAACCAATGCATTATCATAGCTGAAGAAAGAGAACTACCAAACAGCTGTAACTATTTTAAAGAATAAGATCTCAGAGGAGTCTTATTATAAAAGCAAATTTGGTATGGACACACAAGCCGGCAGAAACTCTCTCCTAGCATAAATCACAGCAGTGCCATTATGAATCTGGACCAGGTTTTAGACCCGCAGAGGATCCGACCTCTTGCTCTTGCATTGGGCAGCTCAGAAAGGCTGTTCCAGTAATTGCATCCTCAGCCATGCATGTATTGGGCTGGAGCACGTCCCTCTCATCAGCTCGTGGGAGTTGAGACACACAATTCATATAAAGGTGGAAAGAAAGCATAAGTTATGTGCCCTGTGAAGGAGCTGCCAAGGTCACTGAACCAGTGCTTTTTGTGTCATTACAGAAAATGAAATTTTGTGGGAGAGACAAATTTCCACAAGGCAGGAAAGAGACAGAGTGAGTGTTTTGCAAATGATTCTGGGGAAAAAAAGTACAGAAATATTGTTCTCATTATGAGTACTAGCACATGAGATAATTGTGTTTGAGGTTGGTAATTACCATATTTGCATGTTTAGGTTGTATCTGTTCCTTCCATGTTATTGAGGGACTGCTGCATTATTTCATCAGAATGGCACGCTGTCATCATGAGAGCTGAAATATCTTGTGTGTGTCAAAGCACACAGCTGTAACAAGCATTGTATAGCCCCTTGTTTTCATCCTACATCAAACTAGCAAAAAGCAAATTCATTACAGGAAAAGATCAGCAAAGCTAATGGAGCTATGGCTGGGGTAGATGGATTTGGAAGTATAGGGCTGTTAATTTAGAGTACCTGGGCTAAGCATCTATCCAATATTCCCACACACAGTGAGATACAGGATTAATAATTATTGTGTTTTGTTCTGTGCACTTACAGACCTTTAGTGTGAACAGCTCAAAATGCTTTATGGATATTAATTAATCAAACTTTAAGAGCCACATTTAGGGCACTTAATTTACTGCTACTTATGCCAGACTTCGATTTATCTGTAAACATCATAAAAGTCTTGAAAAGTAGGTAACCCTACACAAACCTGAAAATACACCCTAATCTTTTCCTCAAGCCATTTATAAGTTGCTTACTGAGATATTTATGGAATTTTCTGGGCAGTCAGCATCAAATATGTAAAACTTAGCCTCCTTAAAGAAAGATCTAAGAAGAAATAAAGGAAACAACTGCAGACTAATGGAAAACATTGCAACAAATGGGATAATCCCTTTATAAACAAACTACCCATCTCTCTCCTCATGTATTTTCTATCACCTTCATTCCATTCAGCTATGGAAAGCCAAAGCTGAGTAATTAACCAGTGAAGGTAAGGAAAATAAAAAAGGGTGCATTGGTTGGAGCAGGATTTTTCATATTGGCCCTCAGTTTTTTGGGTATTACCATTAGTCAAAAATAAGCAAAATAAGCAGAATTACTTGCTTGTAATTAGATGTGAATACACAAGTGAGAAATCTAATGTCAAAGTTATATCAATTAATTTTCTGAGGTCCTTCCATTTTCAGTCTTACCCTCCAATCAAGTCAATTACTGAATATTGAAATTAAGCCAATCACTAAATAATTAAGAAATGGCCTGGTTTCAGTGCTGTTCCTTCCAGCTACTTTTACAGAGGGCTATAACTAAGAACTTAATGCAGCGGTAATAAAAATTATAAACCATTATGGGAAGCCAAAATTGTTCTTCTGTCTTGGAAGTAGTGATACATCCAAATTATTTATTTCACTGAAAGTTAAGCTTCTATGCACATCTGCTATGAATCTTTGACAAAGTGACCTAGTATTCTTTTTTCTTTTTTCACAGAGAAATGATAAGTGAATCACATGGTGGAAAATGAAGAGGACTCTTTTTAAGGTAGAACACAAGAAAAAGTTCTAAGGAAAGTGAAGAGTCCTTGGAATGAAACAGAGAGTTGAAAGTGAAAAGTACAGACAAATATAGTAGAAAAATAAAAATTCAGGTTTAGCTTAGAAGAGTAAAAATAGTACCAAGTGATTAGGAGGTGGACATAATACTTTCTTGTTGTTGCAGCCTAATCAGTTGTTGATTTCAGATATTCAATACAAAACTTAGCAAGGGTGAATGGGAAAACTAACACTGGAATATGCCTCTGGAGGTGGAACAAACCACGTACCTTACATCACTTTTTATAATATTAGATGATGTGATTTAAATAGAAGGAAATCCTTACAGGAGAGAACATGTAACACACAGTGGGAAGAGGCATTTACCAATTTATTGATTTCCTCTTTCATTTGTCACACAGAACTTAAAAGTCTGGACAGATCACCAATTTAACTATGTCTTGAGAAACTTTTAATTATGACTTGTAGTTGTTCCTGCTTATCCATGGGCCTGCAGAACCCATCACCATAGATTTCAGGCAATTGTAACAGAGATCTAGTAATTGTACATTTCAGGTGAGCTGAAGACTAACCTGCTCTAAAGGTGTCTTTTGTCTATAGATCTTAAGGATTTTCTCTCATTTAAAAGTAGATTACTTTATTGCATATGGTAAAATATAGATCAAAATAAAAGTGATATCAGTAGTTATCTCTGGTAGCACAATTGCTCCTTTTTGTAATTTTTTTCCAGAGTTTGAGCAAATTTATAATTTTTTAAAATTTTTTTTGTTATTATGTGTAATTATCATGCTTAGGGACATGGCTTAGTGATGAACTGGCAGTGTAGGGGTAATGCTTGACTTGATGATTTTAGAGGTCTTTTCCAACCTTAATGATTCTGTGAATCTTTGATTTTTCTCCAATAAATTCAGTTATTGAATTATATTCTTGCAACTCAGACATAGAATTTGAGTATTTAATGTTCCTTAAAAATAATTTTTCAAGTTGAAGCTTGTGTATCAAAAAAGTTCTTATTTAGTATTGCTTATGCCTTGCTCGTGAAAGATTTGTCTGTAAGGTTCTGGATGTCAGTAACTGCAGTTAAGCCATGCTTGCATGAAAAGGATGTTAGCTTTGAGAACTCAGATAGCAATTGCAGAAGTTCCAAATTACTCTTGGAAAGATAAAGTTTGGGCTTACTGCTTAGTCCAACTATTCAAGCCCAAAATGTTACAGCAGAACCATCTGGGGCAAAAATCATGAGTGTTTTTTGGGCCTTAGGGTTTCTCAGGACCCATCCTCTTGCCTGAAACACATTTGTCATCTTGTCCTTTTCAGTCTGTTAACAGCTATGTTGCTCCTACCTTAGACTTCTGTTCAGCATCCCAATTTGCAGATCAAGTGGAAAGGTCGAAGCTTTCAGTAGAATTAAAGCTATGAGAACACTTCTTAACCACTGAGTCTGAAGAAAAAGTGCTCTATTTCATCTTAATATTGCTTGGTAGTCTGGGAGGAGAGAGCCTCCTCCCTGGCTGTTAGGTTTACCACATCACCTGTCACTCCTGAGAGCTCTTCTCTGACAGGCCCATTTGCCTGCAGCTTGCCAGATCTTCTCTGCAGCAGCTGCTCTTGAGCCATTTGCTCCTGCCCTGGAGGCACGATGACATCTGTCACAGCCATCAAGGCAGTTCAAGGCTGATGTTTACTAGGACCATGATTTGGGGTGTCAGGAACAGCCTGGTGACATTGACTCCCCAGGCATTTTAAAACATCCCTGAGAGATTATCTGTCTTCTCAAATAGAGGGAAGATGTCTGTTAGACCCTACATTTGGACATAAAATAGAGATGGCACCAGTTACTTACATGACTCTTTGTGGTCCATAGGATAGATAAACCACAGCTGTTTGAGTTCCCCCATCTGTCCTCCCTGTGTTTCAGTGGTGTGACAGAAATACCTTGGCCTGGAAGATTTCAAGGCTAATTAGCCCAACAAAGAGTGCATGTAGAAACCTTTGTCATTTGTACATGGCTCTGGTCAAGTCATCCAGCAGCTTCAATGTCCACATGATGCTTGCCTTGTCTTTTGACCATGAATGAATTTGAACTGTTTGCCAAAGGCATTTCTTTTGTGGCTGCTGCTGCAGTTTCCACACCAGAATTTTATTTCTCATGGCTTTATCAAAATATTGTACTGAATATTTTCAGGGAGAAATATTCCCTCAAGAATAATTTTGGTGATTTCCTTATTTCTAAGGAAATGCTGCTTATTTCTACAGGAGATGCAAAGAATTTGGTTAGTAATGGCTCGCTTTTCTTTGCTGCTTTGTGTGATACAAAGAAATCTGATTGCATGCACTGCTCTATCCATCAGATTTGAGCTTCAAGGGTTTGTGAGACAACAGACTTCTGTGCAGTGAAGGTTTCTGTAGGTTTGCCAAATAAGGTCCAAACAGTCTTGTAGTGAAGCTGGTATGACATCTAAGAGATTCTTTAGAGCATTTCCAAAGTTGTAACACTGATGTGTCTTACGGCATTGATAATGAAAAATGAATTTATATTTAATCATTCAGGATTTACGTTGGGTCAGGTGTTTTTGAACAAATGCATTTCTAATTGAACACACTGACTTTTCAGCCTTTTGGTTTTCAAATCTGTTTTCAGTATATTTATCTCTTATTAAAGGAGCAGAAAGCACAGTATGTTCATTTATTGAAATGACTTAACCAAACAAATGTTTTCTGAAATTCCCAGAACTTCCTTAATCTTTAAATAGACAATTGCTACTTCAAGTACATGGGATACTTTTGGAAAGATATTTCCAAAAATTGCAGAGGTGCATGTGTTTAATTCTGGTAGGCAGTATCAGTATCAGTGACCTTCCAATGTTTTAATTGTACTCTCCAGGCTCTGTTGGTGAAACTTAAAATAGTTTAAAAATGGTAACCTGCTGTAACTAATCTGCAGCAGTACAAGTCAACATGATTCATACTTCCATTAAATTTTCTCAGCCTGGTAAATTTTCCTATTTTTAAATTTCTGTGGGAAGAAAGCATGTCTATGAGACTATGAATGGGGTTATTCTGGGCCACCTTCAGTGGAACACATCAAGATTTTTCATAATTGCTAATTATACTAGAATTATACATTTTGATGCTTTAACTCGATATGTTTTCCTGAATCTTGCCTGCTAGGACACCCTGAGAGTGAATATGATGAAGGAGCACATTTGAAGCAGCCAAAATCATTGACTACTCCTGAAAATCCTTGCCAGGATCTTTCAGAGGGGTCAGGGTTCATGCTCCACTGACGTAGAGCAATGCCATGAGCTGCAAACCTCCTGTCAGGGGATGTGCACAGAAAACCCCAGATGGGGGGTCAGCAAAGACAGACACACTGAGGACACACTGCCACTCATGTGGGGTTGGTACCAACAGGCAGGACTGCTCTGACACTGTGCATGTGTGTGCCTCACATCCACACAGGCTGTTCCTGCGTGCTTCCTTGTTTTCCCATCATTCTGTGCTATCTAATTAACATGTCAACCCATTTTTCTTTCCTCTGCTGTAGGAATCTTGGGTTCATTCCTTTTATTTCATCCTGTTTTCCTTTTTTTAATACCTTTTTTTCATAATTTATCATTCATTTACATTTCAATTAACACTAGCTGTTTGTAAAAGCTACCCTGATGGGAAGTATGAAATAAATTATTGAAGTTAGCATAATCTACACTTCCCATTACTACCTCATTTACCTTAATGGCACTAAAAAGACTGTCACTCCCAATGCAGCTCATGCTTCTAATAGGAATTCCCTTGGGAGCCAATCTCATGTGAATTACATATTTACATATGGTGTAGGTTTTGCTAGGTGATTACAGACGGAGATTTAGAATATTATCCTTTAAGGATGGCAGCTGCACAGAAAGCTGCCTTTCTGGAGTCAAAGCATGACACTGCTTGATTCAAACAGCTGATATGTCTAAGAGGAGTCACCAAAAGTATTGTCAACTTATTGGGCATTTTAAAACTTGTCTACCAATTAAACAAAAAAATTAAATGTGTAATTTTTCCCAATTTGAAATGAGGAAAAAAAAATCACTAAACTACCATTATTTAGAACAATGATGTCCTTTTGTTTGGATAAACTAAAACTTGATTTATGGGTTTTGTATTTTTTTATTGATTTCTACAATTCCCTGTTGTTTTAATCAAAATTTTTTCAACAAAAATAATTTAAAAGGTGCATTTCAAATTTTGTTTTTCTTTAAATTAACACCTTCCAGCTAAAGCTGCCATCTGTGAACCAGTATTTGGTCATGAAGATTTCAGTCTGGAGGCTGTCAAACAGAAATCTTTATTATTCTTTTCGGGATGACAACACCCAGGCACTAACTGGGATTCAAAAGTAGATACAATTGATCTGTGCAACAAGAAACTGTCCCACTTCCAATGGCTTTTTCCAATAAAGACAAGATGCTAAAAGCAATAATATGGGAAGGAGTCAAAAGAGGACTCATATAGTGACTTGTGAAATATGAAAATTTAAAAGGAAAGTATGATTAGTAAGCCAACTAATTTTTCTTTCTTTGAGTTTCAGGATATCTTAGCTAACATCATTCAAAATACTTATGTACAGAAGTGAGAAAACTGAGTCCTGGAGAAGAGATTTTGCTTATTTGCTGCTCTAGTACTGGGAAAGTTGTGGTGTGACTCTTTGAATGCCTGCCCAGAGCCTAGCTATGGGGCTACATCCATACTCTGAAATAGCAGCATCCAAATTTCATGATCTAGATGTTGGTACCACACGAATGCTGGGCCAGCCCTCACTGCCATGAGGCATCTTGTAACTTTGAGACATTCTAATTTCTATTTGTGTTTTTGTCTTCCCCCCTCCCACATGAACTGTCTTGAAGCCCAGTACAGTGGTGTTTTTACAACAAAGAGTTGATGTTGAACAGTCTAAGGTACAAGGACACCTTCCACCAGGTGTCTCTTTTTTTGAATGACTATAAAGGAAAGGAATGTGCAAGAAATTTCTACATTTTCTGCTCCCAAGAATGAAAAATATTATTTCATTAATAACTCAATTCTTATGGAGCAGTTTCCTGGTTCACACCATCCAAGTCCATCATGTAAAGTCAGAACAGTTCTGGTCTTAGTTCAGGGTGAAAACTCTACAGTTAGAATTTTGTCATTTACTGTAACACAAATCTCCATGAAAAGCTATTTCGCTTCCTGGAGTCACTCCAGGTGAACATGGTTGTATGTGATAAAATAAATCTTAATCCTTTTGGTAAGAATAAAATGATAAAATAAATCTTAGTCCTTTTGGTAAGAATAAAATGAGGGGGAAAAAGAAAAAAAAAAGAGAGAAAGAAAGAAATTGCAGACTAAGGCAGTCAAGTCTTCACAAAGACAGAGAGCAAAAATTAATGATCTAGCAGAGCTGACAAGAGCTATGAGTCAAGTCAACCTCATCTGCCTTTTTCAAGTGAAAGATGTGACAATATAGTTTTTGGTAATTTTCCCTTCATTCAGATTTTCTCAACTCAAGCCAATTGTGTATGGTGAGCTTTTCTTAATGGTGGCAAATGTCATCCCACACAAAGACACCCCAGATAAAGAGGGCAGTGAGGCACTGGAACAGGTTGCCCAGAGAAGCTGTGAATGCTCCATCCCTGGAAATGTTCAAGGCCAGGTTCAATGGGACTTGGAGCAACCTGGGATAGTGGAAGTTGTCCATGCTCATGGCAGGGGGGTTGGAACTGGATGACCTTTAAAGTTCCTTCAGACACAAGCCATTCTATGATTCTATGATGACTGTCTCTAATTCTTCAGGGCCAGAGTCATGGGAAGGAGAAAACAACTCCTTGTAGTCTCCTTCTGCTTTTGAAACCAAGTGTAGCATACTCAGTGCCATGAGCTTTCTCCAATGGGAGCCTGTTTCCACTCTTCTGAGGTTCTTCCTTCCACAGCACACATGTGCTGTCTTCAATCAGTGCTGGAACTGACCAACCAGTCAAAACAATTCACTGGCTAATTTTAAACAAAAAAGCCAGTTTACATGAATAATCATTAGTGAATACGTCTAACTATGAAAAGACTTCTCACAATTGCCACTTATTGTTGGAAGTCAATGCATTATGCATTGCTTGAATTAAATCAGGATCTACATTGCAGTGGATTAATCTAGTTGTGTCTTGTGGAATTTTTTCTCTTCCTGTTTTTGTAACCCATCTGCCAACTACAATAGGCCACTTTTTTTTCATCTTGTTATACTGGTAAGTTATTAATACCAGATGCTCATTTTTTGGAGTATCCTAAGCATAAAACATTCCATAATGAAAAACAAAATGTTAACAATTATATACCTAAGCTTGGTAAAGATCATATTAAAATTCTGGACTATGTCCTATGTTTAATGCATTAACTCTTTTTTCCATCAAGGGAGGCCTGAGGCAGGCTGGGTTTCATTTTGCTCAAGGGAGAAAGGAAATGTATTCACATCTCTAGCATTGTCCTTTCACTGTGTGTTGTCAAAAATATCATGACTATATTAGAGTTATGGAGAGGACAATGAAAATACATAGGCCAGGAGTTTTAGCTGGGATTCTGTAGATAAGGATCGCCATGCAGGACTTTCAATGAATTTTCAGCTGAGGTCAGCTCTGCATTCTGATGAACAAATAACCCATTGACAGAAAAATAGAAATTATGACCAAAAAAAGAAGAAAACTCTGTCGTCTTTAAAAGAGAGACAGCTTTATCAGAGAAGAAGATAAGCAAAAGACTGGATCTTCAGCTGCTAAAAATTGGTGCAGCTGCATTATTAATTCTAGAGAGTTGCCTCTTTTCATAGCTTATCTCCCTCCATTAGATTTTTCCACAGGCAATTGTTAATTTTCTGCAGCCTGACTTTGGGGGAGTATAGCCTGGTTTGTAAAATTTCAGTGAACTCTTCCTGGCCACATTATTTAAGATGCTGTAGATATTCCCAGTGGATTTCTAAGGCCTAGAACAGGGACGGAAGTCATCACTGCACACTGGGCAAGCCAGCATTTGCAACTCATGTCAATAAACTGGGGTGGGGAGGGGTTCAAAGGAAATTTTGTATGTTATACGAGCCCCTTGTTGCTGCTTTCTACTTTGAACTTCTTTCAATTTAAGATCCAAAAGGACAAATCAAGAAGTAATGGAACATTGAGAGAGTCAAGAGCAGGGGCTGTGTTTACTCTTCTTGGTGCTTCACAGGTTTGAAGGCATGGGAGTAGAAGAACATACAGCCAGTTTTCCTGACTGGGGTGTTTCATACTCTTTTCTAAACGTGCTGGTGAATACTTCCCTGGAGGTGTTCAAGGTCAGGTTGGATGTAGCCCTCAGTAAATTGGTCTAGTGGATGGTGTCACTGCTCATGACAGGTGACTTGGAAATATGTGATCTTTAACTTCCTTCCAATCCAAACTATTTGATGATTCTGTGAGTAATTAATTTTGGTTTTGCATAAACAAAAAATGGACCAGTTAAGTGCTATGAAGTCTGGAACAAACCCCTAGAATACATAGTGTTATTCTGCTTTGCTAAGAGTGAATTTAAATCAAGAGGAAAAGTAGTTTTAACTTCTGCACTTCAAGAAGTATATAAAGTATTAAAGGTTTTTTAGTGATAAAATTTATTTTCTGTCTATTAGATTTTGCAAGTACATGCACATGGAAGCATCTTAAAAGCTGATGTTTATGTTGAAAGAAATAAAGCTTACTTTCAGTTCATAATTTAATCAATTTAGTTTTATATGGTAATATTGCTAGTTTAAAAAGCAAACTGCTTGACATTTCTCAAGAACTAATTTTTTAGCACTGCTGGGTCTTCTAATTCATATGCTGTTAGCTTTTCTTTTTTGTGGATATCTGTTGGATAATCTCATCTCATTCAGTGCACAGAGCTCACATTAACTTCAGTGAAAATTTCCTGCATGGAACAAGTGCAGGATTAGCAATAGGTGCACTTCAATAGCTTTCCTTCACATTGGATAAACTCTGCAAAGGTCAGATGTTTATCTGGAGCTTATCTGACTCACCCAAGCCTCTGGAGGTAACTAAATATCATAAACTGAACCTTTCTTTAAAAACTGATAGAACTTCCTAATCTAAAGCTGACTAGAAATACCACAGGTAAAGATTTTCCAGTAGGACTTTTTATTTTTTTTCCCAGGTTCAAAAACAAATGATAATGAAGCAGACAGTTATTTCATGTCTACAGAACATTTTTTATGAAATCCTGGTGTAAGCATGGCTAAAGAAATTGGAGGACTAAAGTGTGATATGAGAGTTTTCTCTACCTGACCAGATTTAGCTCTCCTTATACTGGCCTGGATATAAATATTTAATAAGACTGAAGAGTTTTTCCCTGTGTGATTTCATTTCTTTTCCTTAAACGTGTATCACTTCTCTTTATCCTCTGCTTCCTTCCATCAATGCAAGTGCACATGTACACACACACACACACATATATACATTTACATATATACTGCACCTGTGCTAGAGGTGTTTCCAAGCGAAGTGTATAGAAATCATGATAGCGTCTGATGATGATCACCTCTCATNAGCAGCAGTTCACTGGGTCCTTTCAATTTGCAGTCAGACTGTGAGAAAATTATATTTTCTCAAGCAATATTATTTCTTATAGTTCACAATTCTCTCTCCTACCAAAATAGTGTTTTTTGATTTTCCAACAAATGAAAAAGAATAACATAAAGATCAAAGGTGAAATGATGCAACTCACAAAATTAAATAAGCAGGTGTGATAATACAGTGGGTATTTGCACAGCTGCTTTTCCAAAGTGGGAGAAAATAAAGGATTGGAAAAATACTCTCTCTGATTTTTTTTTAATTCTACTCTATCAAAGTGCTGCTTTCTCTTTATCTAACCCAATTATCTGTCTCACTGTAAACACATCTGCTTATGCATCCCTTCACTCCCATATTTGTCTTCTTCCATCTTAAATTCATCAGGCCTGGATCAGAGTTCTGTGCAATGCAGAAACCTCATCAGGTTGTTCCCTCCAGTAGACGTTTTTGTTGTGTCTTGTTTTGTTCATTTTTTGTACAGTTTGTTTGATTTCTTGTTACATATTTCTCTTGGATATGTAAAATGGCTGTCCCATTGCACCCCATGGAAACAGGAATAAAAACCACCTGCCTTACAAGTCCAGCCACGTCCAGCCCTGCATTTCTCTGCCCTTTAGCCTGAATTCTCCTCCCAGTGTCACAAATTTCAGGCATTCCTAAGGACACTCAACACCAGCACTTGCTTTCCGAGACTGAGGGTTAGGATCCTCTTCTCATCCAGGAATTGATTTTACGAAAATTTGGAGATACCTTGGAAGCATCATCAAAAAGTATGAATGGAAAAGACAACAAATCTAAGTAACACTTGAATGTTCATTTATATATGTAGTGCCTGTAGCCTTTGGGAGCCAAAAGACATGGTGGCCCAGTCCCAGGTTACAAATGTCTGTTTGTCTTGCTTCTGCCTAATTCACACCAGGTGTGTGCTTGGTCCTGCATCTGAACTCTAGGAGAGCTGGATTCTGGCTGTGAAGCTGCTTGTCTTCACCTCAAAATATTCTGCTTCAGTCTTTGTTTTGAGTTGTGCTGGCAGCTCTTGAGGTCTGCTGGTAATCTGTCAGAGTTGTCTGCCTCAGACCCATGTATGAATATTTTGGAGGTAATTATAGCATGAAAATGTATCCATGGTGTACAATTTGCCATGGATATCTGTACTGGGCTACTGAGTGCTTATTGGCAGATAAAATTCTTTGACACCTTTGCAGACAAAGTATAAAACAAATTGATTAGTATTTGCTTGTCCTACTTTATAAACATCTTAAAGGCGTTACCTGTTTGTAATTTGTAAATATATAAAATCTTCTATTGCATCCCATTTTCTCTTTAGATATTAATGTCTACTTTAAATTATTCTCCACAAGAAATTTTGCAAAACAAGCCAGAACTCAGACCTGAGACTTTTAATCCATAGCTGGAATTTTGCTTTAGGAAGAGACTATTAAAAAAAAATTCATTTCCAATATACTGTTTAACAACTTATTGACCAGCCTATCAGAACTGAAGTGGAAGGATGCTGTAGTCTATTTTTCAGAACTGCAACTAATTGTGCAGGGATATTAAGATAGAGTCATGTAAACACATGTTCTGGCTTTTTTTAATTTTTTTTTTTTTAATAAAATATTATAAAATGCATTTGAGATGTTGATTTCTGAAAAATGTTCAGAGAACCCATAATTCTTGGGGAATCTTCTTGTTTTGCAATAACACTAATTTTAAAATGTTATATCAAGCCTCTTACATTTTCCAGAAGCCTCTTTTTATGTCTTTTTTTATTTTTGCTGCCACAATTACTGCTGTCACATATTCTAGACATAGATATTTATAGTCCTCCTCCTCAAAAACATAAAGTAATATTTCTTGCTTATGACACTGATTTCAGCAGAAAAAAAAATTAGAGTCCAGTATCTTTTTGTATTGAGTCTGACCCTTACCTTCCAGATCAAGATCCCTATGTTACATGGCTGTGCCGGATGTATATTTGCCATGCAGGATGGGCAATTTCAGGTTAGCTAGATATGCTTTGCCTCAGACCAATTAGCTTTGTGGAAGACCTGTAGCATCAGTTATGGTACACTCAGGAGAGGCATTGTAACCTGAATTGTTGCCTTTTACTAGATCAAATTACATTTAGTTAACTAAACTCAAGCATGAAAAGGTAGTGCTCAACAGATGGAAATCAGGTCAAGAGAGCCAGAAGGAATCCAGTTTCTAGAAACTTTCTTTGAGTATGCCACCAAAAATGCTTAATAGGAGCTACTTGGGTGTGATATGAAGGATTTGTTCAGCATTTCCTCCCTTGGCATAGCAAGCAATGAAGCCTAGGGCACAGCTGAGTCCCTGAGGACACAAAGGACATCGATAAACTACTGAAAAAACTCAGTGAAGCACAACTGAAATGATAAAGGTCTTACAGAACACCATGCATGAGTCATTATTACAGAGCTTGAAAATGAAGAGGTTTAGAAAAAAAACAAAAAACGAGCGTGAGGAGAGAGCAATTGGTGGCCTCTACACTAATGCATAATAGAAAATATATGCACAATGTCATATCATAGGAATTTTTCATTCACTCTGCATGAGAAGACAGGCAATGAAGAATCTGCCTCATGTTAATTGTTTTTACCTTGGTGGGAAAGTAGTTTAGAATTTAATAGTGACTTAATTAAAGATGTTCTCTAGAAATAACTCTGAAAACCTAAGACACTTAATAGAGAAAAAGTTTATTTTCTGTAGAATGTCTGGGTCATCCTATAGAATTCAATAACAGGGATCTAATTCTCTACTAAATACCAAATTATAGTTTCAAGTAAAAAACAAATTATTGAATGTTAGATATTTTCTGTCAAGTTCTACATAATTTGTTAAGAAAATGCTTTACAGAATGATGGAGGAAGCCAGAATGATTCAAAATTACTCTAAATATGTTATCAATGTATTTTAACTGGCATTTTCTAGAAGTAGAATGTAGACAACCTTGTTGCTTTTAAAAGAGATAAATTGGTTAAATTGAAGTTTAATTCACTCCAGTAACATTATGCTAATCTATATATAATTATTGTTTATTGTCCAAATTTAGAAGAAACTGAAGGATGGAAGACTAATTTTTCCTATTCCATTACTAGAAGTAAGTGTTTTTGAAAAGTGCTCAATTTTCATTGGTTTTGTTTGTTGTTTTTTTTTTTTGTACACAATATCAGGCTCTGAGTTTTCCTCTTCTATAATCCTAATCCCATAATTGCTGCTTAAAATGTTATTTCAATATTTATTATCTATAGTTGTTTTTCAATTTTAGTTCTTTCTACTGTTTCATTCCCATCTTTATTTGCAAATTGGCTAGCCACAGGAATGGTAACTAGACTAAGAACAAAACCAGCATGTAGATGTGATTGTTTAGTACGAACTTTCCTCTGGAAAGTCCAGATGCTGCTAAAACAAAACTGGATTCTACACTTCTGAAAGCAAAAAATTCAGAGCTGTGATTTCAGCCTTCCTTCCTTCCTTCCTTCCTTCCTTCCTTCCTTCCTTCCCTACCAGCAAAGACAAATTCTGAAAACCTATCATGCACACAGGATCAATTTAAATATTTGATGAAGGACCCAATAAAGTAGATGGGGTCCAGTCTGGAGTCTGGGATAAAGAATCCCATAGTGCAGGAGGGGAAAGGGTCCCAGATGGGAAGGGGTGAGGTTATCACACTCCTGGGTGATGTCCCATAGCCCTCCCTCCTGCTGCAGGGCAATCCCAGCTCTCCCACACCTTTAGGGGTGTCTGTGCAGTATGGATCATCCCATGGAATGATGTACCAAGGAACCAGCACCACCTTTGTCAAAATTAGATCATACTTTGAGGATGTTGGAGGAATCAGGAAAAAGGAGGGAAGAAAGTACAGTTTAAACCTCTTCATAGTTCACTAATTTCTCCAAGTCCCTGATTTCCACCAGAGCACCAGAAACAGGATGGTGCTTTGCAGAACTACTGAGTTACTGTCACACAACCAACAAAGCTCCCAAAATTGATGGGTTTGTTCAGCTGAGGGCTAGTCCTGACCTCAACAACCCTACTGAACCCAATCACTGTAGTTTGTGCCAAAACACAGCGCCTCACAATTATTTGTATTGCACACATAGAAACTGATGCCTCCTCTCAGTGTGTTTCTCATGACAGGCAGGATGAGAAGATATTAAATTACAATAAAATCCTATGACAGCAGCCTGCCTTGGGATCTTCTCCAGTGAACCTTTTACTTTTTTTCATGCAGTGAGACATTTTTGCAGTCTATGTTTTACTTCCCAAAGGACACTTAATTCTGTAACAAAGACAGACAACCATTCCCTGCTTGATTTTTTAGAATTATTTTTAACAATTCAAATCCGTAGACTAAACTGTATTACAGACTCATTGTGAATGGGTTTCAGAGTAAAAAATCTTTATCTCACATACTTCTCTCGCCACAAGATACGTCCTGTTGAGTAGAGGTTTGCAACCATATAGTGAGAAGTATCTACTAACTTAATTTACTGTACTGAACACTTCAGAGACATGGCTGCAGTAAAATAAACAACATCAATTCAATTATTTTCTCTTATGTCACACTGTAAACTTCATAAACATGTAAATTCAAAAATCTCCATAAACACTTTAGTATTATGAATCACTGCAGGGTATCACAGCTGGTTACCTGCAGAAATTGTGTCTGGAACCTAGTCCGTCATTTAGAGGCAGCAGCAGATGTTAAAGGGAAACTGCTTTATATAATCATCCAAACAAAAAAATAAAGCAAGAGAAGCAGCAAGATACATAGCCAGGCATTTTTGGCATCTGTTTGATACAATATCAGGGATCTGAATTTTGTTAGTGAATCCATACACAAGGTTGGGAAAGATGGTTCTGAAATGTGTTTGTTCTGAGGGGCATTGCTCTCTGGTTGGGTTCTGACTGCGAATCAGAGACTTTCACATGAACCACAACAATGAAAGGCTGCTACCCACAGTCCTGCCTAGAACTAGCACTGAGTTCAATTAATATTCTATGGTCACCATGACCATATGTGTCTGTTTTGACCTGGGATTGTTGCAGGATCCTTTGGCAGCTGGGTACCTAAATCCCAGCATGAAGCAGATGTGTTTTCTGGTTTCCCAAACTCAACTTTGCACCCAGTTCCTATCCTTAAAGGAACTCCTGTGCAAGATGATTTATAGTGTTATTTGACAAACACCGGGACCTCTGACCCAGCATGGCAAGAGTTGTGTCCTGCAATGATGGATTGCAATCCAGCTATTCGCCTGCTCTCAGACCACGTTAGAGTATTTCAGGTAACAGTCCTGTTACCCAGAGCTTGGTCTGTGGGAGCTGTGACCTGTCAAAAATGCCTCATGTGCCATTTATATTTACTTAGAGAGAGGTAATGGAAGGGTTTCTTTAACTCTCCAGCTCAATTTCAGTGCTCCCTCTAAAAGAAACCCCCCTGGAGACTGTCAAAAGTCCTTCATGAGGTGCTGCTGACTCCAGCGGAAGAAGGAATTCACTTTCTTGGGTTTGAGATCTGCTTCTATTTGTTATTTCTATCTGTGCTTCTGTGCTTCTCTTTCTTTGATGAGTTCCTGCAACAAATTAATTTTTTCTTTATATGCTTTTTAACCACTAAAGTGGTAGTTTTCTTCAGTAAGAAAAATCCTGAAAAATAAATTATTAATAAAGACAGCTTCATTGAACAGTTGTAGAAACATGCAGGAGATAATTGTAGATTTGATGTTGCACAATGTTTAGGCATTCTGTGAAATGCACCTAAAACAAAACAAAACAAACAAAAAACCAAAAACGTTGAATAAATTTAAAATATTACTATTTGGTCATTTAAAAGAACATCTTAGAGAAAAGGTCATATCTAGTTAGGAGCAGGTGGATACCATCACCAACAAGGGATTGAGAAGTGTGCAGTCTTCATGTATCCTCTCTGTATAAGTAAAAAAATCAGCCAGAGCAATTGCATTTGAACCTGACCTATTTTTTAACACTATCAGCCAGAAGGGAACAATAAAAAAAAAAAAAATAGGTCAGGTATGTATGACTTGAAACAACAATCTACTTAAGGTGGGGAAATATCCACTCATTCTATAATAAAAAGTTCTGATTATATTATTTTCTTAAAAAGCCATTCTATATTATGATAAATAAATCATACTTAGACACTGATGGATAGGCCAAGCACTTACAGATTATAATATTTGCTAGTTTTGGCTGATGAAGTCCTAGGCCAAAAGTTTACTGGGTGAAATTTTCCATTTATTGGCCAGAAGATTAGTTTGGCATTTCTCTAATGTGAGAGCAGTGACATTTCCTTCAGCCCTGTTGATGTGTTAAGGTTCGCCCACAAAGTTCTGCTGATTCCCATACTTAGGAAATTTGCAGTTCCAAGATGAAATAGCAGCAGTAGCACCATGTAAATTTGGGAAGTCCCAATTAAGGGTGACTGATGCTCAAATGAGATTTTGGAGATTAGTTCTCAGAACAGGAGGCTGGTTGCCAACCTTTCTGCAGGTAAGGAGGGCTGAAAAAATCTGAGTGTAGTCCTGAAAGTCACATTACCCACAGTTATAGGCCAAGCCTTCAGCATCTGTAAATCACAACTGTTGCACTGAAAGTGGATGATGTTGATTGCACATACCTGTAGCATTTTTTTTTCACAGAGCTTATGCAACCCACTAACTTCTGATGCATCTGCCTCATAGATCTTTTTATATAAAATAGCTGTAAAATGAAGAATTTTTTTTGCCACTGATACCCACTCTGTTCTACTAGATTGCTCATTTTTGTTGGGCTCTTTTTCTTCCTTTGTGTAAGACATGAGCAGAGAAGAGAGGAAAAGAGAGGAGGCTTCTGTTTCCTTTCTTGAAGGAAAAAGATTAAGAGAAGCATTCCTCTCTTCCAAATTAAACAGAAGTGTTGTTCCCCACCCAGCTCCTTCTCAGCCCTGCCAAGCAACAGCCTGTGTATTAAATGTGTTATAAGGAGTATAACAGGTAAAACTGGAAAAAAACAATTGCACTCATTGCCTCTGAGTTTCCTGTTATTTATTTTATGAAACAATAAGTTTTATGAAATGAGAGCTGTTCTTCCCTCCCAAACATAAAACATGATAATGTACCCTCCTTATGACCACCATTGTTCTCAAGAAGGAATGAAAATACTTTAATATTTTATGTCAATGAATGGAAATGGCTTTCTTCACCTGAATAAAATACCTGCAAGGCCTCAGAAACCATGGGCTTGATTTTGTGCTTCAAAAGGCAGGAACTTCAGAGCTGCCTATGGCTTTTATCCTAGTGCTGACCTTTGGTTTGACATGTTCTCTTCCCATTCTTCACTTTTGTTCTCTTTTTTCAGGATTTCCTTTGTCTTGCTAACATATTTTGCTGGGGTTCCATCCCATTTGGCAGCTCCCTCCACTTTACCACAGAGCTCCCTCACACATGGCTATTTTACAAGGATCTGGCATCTTAAGAGAAATTCAGCTTTTCACTGTGATTTCCCATTTTTCTGAAAATGTCCTTGCCTTCAGTTCTGTGGGAAGATCACCTTTCTGCTGAGATTTTATTTGCAGCCTTTCATTTTTTCCACATCGTTACCTTACTGGCTTCCTGTCCAGTACACAGTGGCAGAGCACCAAACCTCTTCCCACTCTGCCTTTGCCATCTGGTGTGTTCAATGCAAATCATCTTTCCTTTATGGACACAGACACTGGACAGCCTGAATGATCCTAGCCTAAAAAACCTTCCCAGAATTCTGAGCATTGTTAGCCAACCTCACCATAAGGACTGAGACACAAGTTCTGTACATTGACTTTAAAAGCAGAATTTCATTTGAAAAACAACAACAAAAACAACAACAAAATAAAACCCAAGTGAACAGATTTAATATAAGTTTCTATATTTGTATACACTATATATATGTATATATATATATATATATTTATTTATATAGTATATATTTAAGTAGATATATAATATATGCATAGATATACGGAGATACTCAATTGATGGAGTGAGAGACAAAGAGCTGGCTCAAAAAGTTCTGTGACAATTCCTGCAGAAGAATATGGAGGGAATGCACTGAGCCTGTCCAGAGGAGGGAAGGGAGCTGGAGAAGGGTCTGGAGCACAGGTCTGATGACGAGCAGCTGAGGGAGCTGGGGGTGTTTAGCCTGGGGAAAAGGAGGCTCAAGAAAAAACCTTATTGCTCCCTAGAAGAACCAGACAGGAGGTTGTGGTGAAGTGGAGATGGGTCTCTTCTCCCAAATAACAAGTGGTAGGACAAGAGGAAATGGCCTCAACTTGCACCAGGGGAGGTTTATACTGGATATTAGGTAAAATTTCTTTAGTGAAAGGGTGGTCAAGCATTGGAACAGACTGACCGGGGAAGTGTTTTGCCCCACTGTCCCTGGGAGTGTCCAAAAAACAGATGTTGATGTGGCATTTGAGGTGGTTTAGTGATGATCTTGGCAGTGCTGGGCTAACAGCTGGACTCAAGGATCTTAAAGGTCTTTTCCAACAGAAATGAGTCTATGATTCTATATTCTCCCATATCTTTGTGATAAATTTTAAAACAATGGTTCAAGGCAGTTTAAGTGCCTGGTGAATGGGGCCTTTATGGAGCCATTCCCTGCAAGTTTAAAGCTGGTCCAGACCATTAAGGATGGAAAAATTCCTGCTGAAATATTCTGCTAGAGTTGCATATGAAATTAATGAAGTTCCTCAGCTGTGTCACAAATTCATTATCCCAACTAGCTGCTGGAAAGCCAAAGATTTTGAAGTCTGGAGGATGGCTGAGGATGGCTGTCAGTTTCTGGCACATCCTTTATATACATTTGGGGGGGATTTATCTGATAAGGCAGTTGAATAACTAGCAGCAATACTGTGAGCAATTCAGAACTATCTAAATATTTATTTGCTATATGTGACTAGCTGGCAGCTCAGTCATCTCTTGGGGGAAGAGAATAAAGGCTGAATAGGGTCCACAATAGGATCTCTACCCTACTCAGGCACCAATTTTGAAAAAAAAAATTTTTTAGTCTTTTTGTGGCTTATACTCACCTCATCAATGTTCTCTGAAGTAGCCACTGAATCCCAAAGTTATCAGGTCAAATAGAATTTGTAAACAGAGAGATTACAAACTTGTATCATAAAGCGCAAATAGGAAAGGGTCAAGAATAATAAAACTTTTGTAAAAAATGAAACACAACCTACCCATGACACCCCCCCAAAAGAAAATCTCAGACAAACAAAATCATAAGCCAACAACAAAACAATAGCAACAACAACAACAACAACAAAAGAAGGAAACTCCACTTAAGGTAGAATAATCATTAAAATTCCATCTTACATAAATATGTGTTTCAAAATTCTCAGGGATGCATTTCTAGCAGCCAGGGTGTGACCAAACAAGTCCAAGAAGTCAGAACACACAGAGTTAATCCAATTTGTCCTTCCTCATAGAGTGAGTCTTGTTTAGGATGTGACTTCTGCAAACATATAATGTAATAGCCCTATCATTTTCCTCATGGTTGTTAATTACCTATAAACTCTGCCATGGAGAGACACCTTAAGCTGGGGAATAAAAATAATTGCACAGCTCTTGATTCATACTTGTCGGATATTTTTTTCAGCAAACCAACTCATCTGTGCTAATTAGTACTTCTTTCCTTTACCAACTTTTGCCTTTATCCTTAAGAGCAGATTAACTGGTGGTAGCTCTTTCAACTATCTCCAGTTACATAGGATATGATTGTGGCACCAGGTCAGTTCTTGCATAATTTGAGTGGAAAGGGACCCTTTAATGAAAACAGTATTTCCCTCACTCCCTCCACACATCTCAGCAGCAAAGCAAGCTACTCTGCCAGCCAAGAACTCTGTGATCAAGGCCTGTGGCATCAGACTGTCTCCTTAGTAACAATTCAGCTAAATTGTTGGGCTGACCTAGTGGTCCCTTGGAGGTTTTCTCTATCCCAGAGATGGAATAATTTGGGAACTGTATATTTAAAATGTCTACTTGAACAGCTTGTGCCAGAGCTAAGCTACAGTAACTGTGTTTACTCTGAAAATGAAGGAGAGTTAAAAATGAAATTAAATATAAGGGAGAACTATACTGTATTCTGGTCTGAAAACCAAAATACATTCAATACGATTGTTTTTTTTCTTATACAGAATCACATTCAGTTTCTGTAATTGTTCCAAAACCACAAGAGTGTGAAACAGGAAACAAGGGTTCAAAAGGTAGAGCTTTCAGCTGACATTTTTCCAATGAACTGATACTAAATGAAAGACTAAAGCCTCTAAGGATATACCCCCTTAATACTTTTACTTTTGATTTCCCCAGCCATTTTAATTTCAAGAAGTTCTGTAAATTGGCAATCCTGTAGAGAAACCTCCCCATCCTTCCCAGCTCGCTGCACTTTTCTGAATTAAATTCTCTAAATCACTCACCTTCTCCTCCTGCCACAGGAGACCCAGCTGCCCCAGCAGCCAGCTTTGCACACATAGGTCCCCTTAAGGATGTGGAAGTCCTCAGCTTGTCTCTGTGACATATCTTTGTTTTCTATTCCAAGACCTTATGGTAGAAACCACCCACTCTGTTTTGCTGAGGCTACTCTGGGGAACTTTGCAATGTGAGTTGTGTTCATAAGGGACCTGTGTCATATTTGATGAGAAACAGAGCTGCTTTTAAAGTGAGCTACCCTCACTAAACAACACTCCTGGCATCTGTGCTGTGCATACCTGTGTGCAAAGATGGCTCATTACTCTTCACTGCTTTATACAGCTTCAGGCAATTTTGTGTCGTCCATGCTGAGACTGACAGTTTCTCCTCTCCATAACCCCAGTTCTGTAGTTAGCACATGTTTTTGTCTCCTACTTCCACAGCTTTGATGCAATTCTGGAAGTCTTTTCAGAGCTAAAACACATTTTATGCCCTCTTTTAGGATCTGTGGCCTGACATCCAGGGGTCCCCCCATCGACTGTTTTCTGACAAATGCAATTTCTACAGCCTAAAGGCAGCTTTGCAGCAGTTACACAGGATCTTTTTCTTTTGACGTTAATTAATCTGTTGGTGTTGCAAGCAGCAAAAAATAGCCTTTCAAAGTTAATTTTCTTTATTTTTACACAATTTGATGATACATCGGTGCCTCAGAGAGACAAGGTTTAATCTGCCAAAAAAACTGGATGCCTTCTCAAAGGCATCCTACTTGTGTTTTCATCTCAACAGGGATCATCTCTGCAAGAAAAGAATAGAAATTCACTGATCATGCTAATGTTAACACTACCAAGTAGTATGAAACTTCTTGTATGTCTTTTTATGGCCCTGGCACTCCCAAACTAAGTATATGGGCCACAGAAAACAGCTAATGGAAATAACTTTTTAAGTTGAAGCCAATCTGCTTAGCTCTGCAACTGAAAAATACAGACCCAAGTTCTCATTTGTATGATGCTACAGTTCTCTGAATAACTGAATGAGACATTTAAAATGCAAGAGGCAGTTAGGATTTTAAAAGGATCCAAATTTCAGCAGAAGTGTTTTGTACCACAACAGTAGTATCCACAGGTTAGAATTTATTTAAATTGATGGCTTCAAAAATATCTTTCAGCAGGAGGTCCAAAATGACTTTATGGTGTAAAACAATAAATTGGTTTTAGGCACTTCCTGCTATAGCAGCTAAGCATATAAATAATCTGTCATGCAGAGAAGAGTAAGTTCTATTTAGGTTGGATTTTTTTTGTCACCTACACAAAAGCAAGAAAACTTTTTGCATATGGTTTGACATACAGTCCAATGCCTGAATAGGTATTGACATCAGAAGTGAGCTTAGATGTTCAGATGATATTTTAGATATGTAATTGTACTAAGAAAACAGATCATGAAGAAGAGCTGTGGTGGAACAACCTCGGCTAAGGGTCAAATTCCCACCCAGTTGTCACTCACTCCCACTCCTCAAGTGGACAGGGTGGAAAAGTATGAGGAATGAAGCAGAGAGAAACTTGACAATTACTCTCAGACAAAACAGACTCATTTTGGTTACAATTACTTAAATTATTGCTAATTTATGTGGATTCCGGTAATGAGAAACAAAGACAAACCTTAGAGCAACACCTTTTGTCTCCTTGCCCCTTTCCCAGGACCAAGTGCTCTCCCTCACTTCCTCCAGAGAAGTACAGGAGAGTTGTGTTATAAAGGCTGTTTGGGATATTGCTATAAGGTTAGTTGAGGTAGATTTGTTGGGTAAATTGAACACCTGAATCTGGGACCTGCCCTGTGTGCTGCTGGGGTGGTGTTGCACTGAGGTGGATTTGGCCCAGCATCAGCCTTGATCAGAGACTGAAAATCTCTCACACTGTTACTAGAGGCTTGTGAAAGATAAAGCATTGCAACAGTATCTGATTCTTTAATTTAAAAAAAAAAACCCAAAAAACGGTTAAATATTTCAGGCAGAATCAGCTTTCTGTAGATTTTCCACCTTTTAGAAAGGATATATATCACTGAGAAGTTAAACTTGCTGCAGTTCAGCCTGTACTACACAGGTGATGTTCATCAAGTGTTTTATTTCATTATTTCCTGATGGGCCCATGTGTTTGATGGGAGTTCCCAAACACAGCACTTCCCATGGTCAGAAATTGATGCAGAAGGGAAGACTGAAGCTCACTGAGAGAGCCTGGCAGAGGGGAACATGACAGAAGAAAAACTCCTGTTTCCATATAAATTGACCCTTATCATACCATTTAAATGCTACATATTTCTTTCAGTTAGATTTACTAATTGCAAAAATTGAAATTTCTCATCTGTTCTCATCTCTTCAATCCATGGCCAGCATCTAAGACAAATTAATTTGTTCGTTGTGCAAATAAACAAACAAGATGCTGAACCTCCAGGTTATTATTCAGTAACACTCACTGAACTATTTATTGTCTATAGAACGACATTTATTTTGTCACATGTTGACAATAAGCAGTGAACTAAAAATGAGCTGAGTTTATTTTGTACTTGTGATGGAATTATCAAACTGATTTATCTAAGAGCCTAAACTTCTTTTGGGATATCACATAATTTTTCTCTGTTAATCAGGTTGTGGGATCTTTTTTTTAGCTATTTATTTTCCCTTTTTTTAATAGATTTTATCTTTTTGCAAAGATCCATTCAGATTGATTTCTATTTTTTTCCTTAAATATGTTAAAAACCCCCACATACTGAATCTCAGAATGGGTCAGGTGGGAAGGGACCACAGTGGCTCATCTGGTCCAACCTCCCTGCTCAAGCACACGGCACAGGATTGTGTCCAGACAATTCTGGAATATCTCCAGTGTAGGAGATTCCACAACGTTTCTGGATAATCTGTTCCAGTGCTCTGTCACCCACACAGGAAAGAAATAATTCCTCACATTCAGGTGGAACTTCCTGTGCATCAGTTTCTGCCCATTGCTTCTTTTCCTCATGGAAAGAAAAATGTAAAAGAAAAATCTGTGGTTTATGTTAATTAAGTACATAGTAAAAAAAAAAAAAAAGTAATTGAAGACATTTCCAAATTTAGTTTAAACCCACTAAATAATTCTGGATAAATAGAAAAGACAATATTTTTGGAAATGTTGAAAACAATTCAATTAGTAATTTTCAAATGATATTGACATTCCTGAAATAGAAACTTAAAAAAAAAAAATCCAACTAAATTCCAAAAATGGTGGATGCCAAAATATCTTCATTTATGCCTAGTTAGCATGCTTAGCCAACACAAGATAGAGCAGCAGAAATTCAGTAGTAGAAGGAATGACTCTGTATCCTGGCCAACAGTACGCCCAAAGGGCATATTTGTGTTGTAGTACTGATCTAGTGAATATTTAATAAAGTTGAATATGGAATAAAGTCAAAGGAGATACTGAGAATACCACATAAGATTAGAGCACACTCGGGGGAAATGGGTAATGTGGGTTCAAAGTCTTTCAGAAATAAGGAAGATGTGAACATGGATCTCTCAATTCTGAGGGTTTTGTGTTGTCTATTTTTAAATACTTCTGGGCATTTCTGTGACTTGTCTTTTCTTGGTGTGGGGAGGGGACATAAAACATTTTTAATATAAGAACATCTTCTTAAAAGTATTTTCTAGATATTTTTGTTCTTGGCCTAAAAACATATTATTTACTTTTTCCTGTAGTGAGAAGTGACATAAAAGGACATGCATGGAGATAATATGGTAATTTGCAACAATATTATTTTGTTGCATATTAAAAAAGTTGGGAAGGACCTTGGTTGTTGTCTCTTGAGAAATGTGCTCAAATTTTAATCCAATGTAAGAGAAAAAGTATTTTTGTCTCCCACTAGTTAGGAGTTTCTCTCCTCATTATTATCCATTCCATGTCATTCTTACTTGTAATGTAAATATTCTGCTTTACAAGGAATGAAAATATATTAAATTATGAGTTTACCAGAAGCAGAACAGCTTATTTGGAAAAATATAGAAGTAAAATGAAAAATAGCTAAAGTGAAAAAGGTACACAAACTTACATATGGAAAGTAATCAACAAGTTCAGAAGATGTTATATACAATTCATATATATATATATATAGTCAAACTAACCTGAACATGGGTAGAAATATAAATCATATCTTTATAACTATGTGCGTGCATATATATATATGTATGTATGTATGTATCTATAAAAACAGAGAAATACAAAGGAAGAAAAATTTAGTTTTGTATATGTTTCAGATTTTGCTTTATTGTCTCAGGTCTTAGTCCTGTAAGCTAGAAATCCATTTCCCCCAAGACAGGATTCCTTATTAAGAAATAGTTATTTTTTCCAAAGTTAAATGGATGTTGTTCTGAGCTCTGTGACTCACACGCTCTCTTCTTTTTCTGTTTCTTCTGTACTATTATTCTTGAAAGCATGGCTTGCACTGATCCGTTTTTCACAGCTTAAACTTGCTGGCTTTGAAGCAAATCATAAATGAGGTGGAATAAAATAAAATAATAAAAAATAGAATAAAATAAAGAAAATAGAGTGTGGAAAATTCAAAATGTTGCCTATGCTTTTATGTGTTTATCTATATCACAACATAAAGTTTTTGCTGGTGACTGAGACCATCATTAGTTGTCCAAATTCAAAGGCTTTTGAACTTACTGGCCACTATCGCTAGTTATCTGTTAATTTATTTAAAATAGCTAACACTTCATAAGTTTTAAAATTATTATCTAATAGCAAATTTATTTTAGTTTACAACACTTTAAAGCTATTGCTGACAGTCAAGCAATATTTATCTCCTGTAACCATGATAAAGTAAGTTTGAGTATCTTTCTTAAATGTTATTGAAATGAGCTTAGGGATAAGAGATAGATATTCAGTGGAATTTGATTAATATCTTGCATTTTAGAAATGAATCAGTTGACTGTCACTATTCTTATTTCCATATGAGTGTCCCAAAGAAACTGGACAGAAATAATAATAATAATAATAATAATAATGATAATAATAAATAGTTTTGAAGTCTGTAAATTATATGGATAATTTTAAAGTTAATTAATTTTTAAAGTGTTTCTTAAAGCTGGGATGAGAGACATGAACAGCTTTCTTTACAAACATTCTACAGAAGTCTACAAGTTTATGTAATGAAGATGTAATCAGGGCAGTGACTTTCTTGCCTTCTTTAAAGTGGAAGCCCGGGTATTTGTGTGTTTAATTAATGAAGAAAAATGTTAAAGTTATCTAGGAAAAAAAGAACATTTTGGAGACAGTTCTTCTGGCCTGGTGGAAAAATATCTCTTTGAGTTCAAGTTTCTTCAGAAATGGGCTTCCATATTCAAACTATTTTGAAAAAACAAAAACCCAAACCCTTACACCTATTTCATATTCAGTATAAATCCTGCCCTGGAGGTCTACTGTGAGCTCACAATTACAATTGTAAATTTCCAAATGGAAAGTTTTACATGCTAAGATGTACTTTGTCTTTACGGAGAGAGCTCTGGAAGTCAAGATTTAATTGTTTTATACCTTAAGAAGCATGGGATGAAAATACAAAATAGCAACCAGAACAGAGCACCCTGTATTAGGAAAGCTCAGGGCCAGGGAAAGCAAACAAACAAACTTATATTAATGTAACCGGCTCCTAAAATCGTACTTTCTTTTAAAATGTAAATGAAATGCGCTTCGTTTCACTGCTCAGTTATGCTGGGTAAATTTGCATATTATCTCCTTTTCTCTTTTCAGTATCCTCGACCAACAGCTGTGACTTGTCAAAACTTGCCAGCACAAGGGAAAAAGAAAATGAAGGGGCATATTGGAAACTGTGTCAGCTTATCTACTGCTTTCAGTAAAATGTAATTGCTGAAGATGCCATTAAGAGTTGCCTGAAAAAAACGTGTTAAGGCTGCTTAAATTGAGGTTTTTTTTCTTCTCCCCCTTTAATAGCAGCAGTGTGATACCTGGGAAGGGCAGAAGGAAGAGAACAGAATACATGTGCACACTTCTCACAAGCTTCCTCCCTGTGGTGATGGGCCACTGATGCTGATATCTTTGTCCTTCATCTCAGGTGTTTTGTGGTGCCTTTTATGTTCCTTCTGCACTCTGAACCCCTTCTCCAGCTNCTTTCACCCTGCAGATGATAGCTCTGAAGTCAGGATGTCAGCAGTTAGGAATGAAGTCTCTGGGTTGCCATAGAGTAATTGATATAATGTGGAGTTATCAGATTGCAGTCCAGGAACAGACTAAGCTCCACTAAATTATCTATGCTTTTCTGACAAGTGGATCAAGATTCTTTGTGTTTCATGGCTGGCCTCATTAAGTTGCTATAATTAGTGTTTTATTGATAAAGTGCCTGCCCTTGGTGAGACCCGAGGGATGCTGTGCAATTAAAATAACAGATTATGTGAGTGTAAGGTAATGTACTAACAGTTAGAACAAAACTTGTCTTATGAAACAAAAACCAAAAAGGTAGTTAGGATTCTTANAAAGAAAATAGAGTGTGGAAAATTCAAAATGTTGCCTATGCTTTTATGTGTTTATCTATATCACAACATAAAGTTTTTGCTGGTGACTGAGACCATCATTAGTTGTCCAAATTCAAAGGCTTTTGAACTTACTGGCCACTATCGCTAGTTATCTGTTAATTTATTTAAAATAGCTAACACTTCATAAGTTTTAAAATTATTATCTAATAGCAAATTTATTTTAGTTTACAACACTTTAAAGCTATTGCTGACAGTCAAGCAATATTTATCTCCTGTAACCATGATAAAGTAAGTTTGAGTATCTTTCTTAAATGTTATTGAAATGAGCTTAGGGATAAGAGATAGATATTCAGTGGAATTTGATTAATATCTTGCATTTTAGAAATGAATCAGTTGACTGTCACTATTCTTATTTCCATATGAGTGTCCCAAAGAAACTGGACAGAAATAATAATAATAATAATAATAATAATGATAATAATAAATAGTTTTGAAGTCTGTAAATTATATGGATAATTTTAAAGTTAATTAATTTTTAAAGTGTTTCTTAAAGCTGGGATGAGAGACATGAACAGCTTTCTTTACAAACATTCTACAGAAGTCTACAAGTTTATGTAATGAAGATGTAATCAGGGCAGTGACTTTCTTGCCTTCTTTAAAGTGGAAGCCCGGGTATTTGTGTGTTTAATTAATGAAGAAAAATGTTAAAGTTATCTAGGAAGAAAAGAACATTTTGGAGACAGTTCTTCTGGCCTGGTGGAAAAATATCTCTTTGAGTTCAAGTTTCTTCAGAAATGGGCTTCCATATTCAAACTATTTTGAAAAAACAAAAACCCAAACCCTTACACCTATTTCATATTCAGTATAAATCCTGCCCTGGAGGTCTACTGTGAGCTCACAATTACAATTGTAAATTTCCAAATGGAAAGTTTTACATGCTAAGATGTACTTTGTCTTTACGGAGAGAGCTCTGGAAGTCAAGATTTAATTGTTTTATACCTTAAGAAGCATGGGATGAAAATACAAAATAGCAACCAGAACAGAGCACCCTGTATTAGGAAAGCTCAGGGCCAGGGAAAGCAAACAAACAAACTTATATTAATGTAACCGGCTCCTAAAATCGTACTTTCTTTTAAAATGTAAATGAAATGCGCTTCGTTTCACTGCTCAGTTATGCTGGGTAAATTTGCATATTATCTCCTTTTCTCTTTTCAGTATCCTCGACCAACAGCTGTGACTTGTCAAAACTTGCCAGCACAAGGGAAAAAGAAAATGAAGGGGCATATTGGAAACTGTGTCAGCTTATCTACTGCTTTCAGTAAAATGTAATTGCTGAAGATGCCATTAAGAGTTGCCTGAAAAAAACGTGTTAAGGCTGCTTAAATTGAGGTTTTTTTTCTTCTCCCCCTTTAATAGCAGCAGTGTGATACCTGGGAAGGGCAGAAGGAAGAGAACAGAATACATGTGCACACTTCTCACAAGCTTCCTCCCTGTGGTGATGGGCCACTGATGCTGATATCTTTGTCCTTCATCTCAGGTGTTTTGTGGTGCCTTTTATGTTCCTTCTGCACTCTGAACCCCTTCTCCAGCTCCTGGCTGATGCTCACTTTTGCTCTTGAGGCACCTGGTACAACAAAGAGCTCAAGGTTCCCATGTCTCCATGTGGAGAGGTGAAAGGAGCTGTGTGTGCAAGGAAAGCTCTCTGAAGGGACCCTGTGAGCAATGTCCTTTGTGCCTGTGAGAGGGGTCAGAGCTGGGTGGTGGCTCCTGAGAGAGGCCACTTCTGACTAGAGAAGTGAAATGTTTGGGAAGAGGGGCTGAATTCCAAACCTCAGCTTGAGAGCAAAGCTCCAGTGCTTTGGCATTGTTCTGGCTGTCAGGTAGGGATGAGGGTGGCCATAGAGCAATGCAACATCTGCTGCCTTCAGTGCTCTCCCCATTGGGATTTGTGAGATCCACGCTAAAATTCAGGAGTTTCAATATTTGTGTGAGCCATGGACGGCCTTGGCTTCTCATAGAGTCCTTGTCCTGCCCAGGAATGAGTGAGGGAAGGGAAGGGAAGGGAAGGGAAGGGAAGGGNAGTGTTTTATTGATAAAGTGCCTGCCCTTGGTGAGACCCGAGGGATGCTGTGCAATTAAAATAACAGATTATGTGAGTGTAAGGTAATGTACTAACAGTTAGAACAAAACTTGTCTTATGAAACAAAAACCAAAAAGGTAGTTAGGATTCTTCCCTAATACTAGAACTGAAGAGAGAATACTTTCTGGAAGTAAAAAACATGCATTCAAATGGGATTTTTTTAAAAACTAACCTGTTTCTCATTGGAATAGCTGAAAATTAATTGTCAAACAGCCTAAGTATTGATGCCTGTTTGTCCCATCTGTCTCTATGGCTCTGAGACAAACCCATACACCTGATTTTCCAAATTCTAACTATCTTTGAGCTAACTTCTTGATCTTGAGCTTCCTAAAACTAGGCTAATCAAGATGTGAAATTCATTTAAAAATCTGAAATTCCAGTCAGGTTCTTGCTGAAATATGTATGTCAGCATATCAGACAATGATAGAGATCCATGGATCAATTTAGGCACATAATTGCTTGACTGACAAAGAGAATCAGGAGACTGAAGAGGGTTGGTGGCAAACCTTCACCAAGGGCATTATGATGGCCACAAAAAGTATAAGATGAAGATGCCAAGGTTGAGAGGGGTTCCTAAAGATAGGTTAAGTGTGTGGGTTCCCCTTGCAGAGAGATAAGGCTCCTTCTTCATCATTCATACCAACCCAGAAGAAATCAATAGTTCAACCGCAGGAGAAATTCCAAGTACATCTGTTCTTGGTTTGAACTAATTTACCTCTAGGAAATCACATCCAGGTTTGTCTTGCAGAATGAAGACCTTTGTGTCTTACTTAGGAATACAGTTGAAATCTTATTTCCATTCTCCAAATCACTTCTGTACTATTTATCCAGTTAATATCTAATTAAACAACACTAGTTATTTTCCCTCTTAGCTGAATGACCTAACCAACATGCTGTATATTCAGGTTTCATTGCAGTTGCTCTCCTTTATAACCTCTAGATCTTGCCTTTCTGAATGTATAGGTAGTATTTTTACTAGACAGGAGAAGCCAGCCAAAAAGGTAGCACTGGGCTTAGGAAGGGCAGGTGAAATTTTATATGTTTTCTTATGGTGTCATGCAACTGAGAGGTTTCTCTCCTTTCCTTCAGAGCAAACTAAGCAAATTCTACATAATAATAACTAATCTAGCAAATGGGCCTTCATTAGGGATGTGGGTTAAGGGGTCTGTTTCTGTTTTCCTGTCTCTAAGCAACCTGAAGCAGAAGATAAGTGCTGAACCAGCATCTTGGCAAGATAAAGACACTTGGTAGCATCATTTCCATGCTTGGATTTGTTAAGCAAAGTTTTACTTGAAGGTGAATATTATGTGTTTAGGATCCCATCACCCTCCACAAAGTGAGTGTGAAGTCAATAACTGGAAGGTTACAGCAGCCTGAAAAAGGTTCTTGAGTAGCCAAAACATGAAGGCAGAAGGAAACTCTCATTCATTTTGTGTTGATTGGGTCCATGTAATTATGCTACATATTTTTGCTTCTGTGAGATTACTTGCCCTGCCTGTGCAAAATAAATATTTATTTAGCACTTTCACCTTGCAGGCACTGCTATCGTTCTTCTTTTAATTACTATGCAGCTTTTAATAATGATGGGTAGCACTTGGCATGCTACTTCTAAATTCACAGCACTTTGCAAAAGTGAAAGGTGGTTATCTATCACTGACTTTCTATATTAAAACAAGAGGAATTGGGAAGAAAAAACTCTGGGAACTCTTTTTTCTCTGAAGTTTATGAAGATTAAAATAATGTTTATATAAATAATATTAATACACCCCCCCCCCAAATTTTTTTTTTTGTGGACTTAAATGAGNNGTCTGAGAGCAGTTAACTGAAGCCTTGGTTTACACTGGAAGTCAAAATTAGTTCCATAGAGAACTCTCCTTAATTTCAGCATATACAAACACTCAAAATTGCAATCAGTGTCTAAGCCACCTTTATACTCTGTACAAATCAAGCCAGCTCAGACAGCAGGATCTCAATTTAATCAGCCACATGCAAATTCTTGGTTTGGACTAATGTGCATTTCTGTCCAGCCCCATCAGCCCATGGTCCCAGTAATGTTACACACTCTGCCAAAAGCAAAGGTAACCAAGAATGAGAAGCTCAGGAAAGGAGAATCTGTGAACATGAAAAAAACAAACAAAAAAAGAAACAAAAAACCAAAACAAAAAAAAAGAAGAAAAAAACAAAAAACAGAACCCTAATGACTTGCCTCCCCTTTATAAAACTGTTGTGGAGTAGGGTCCAAGACTTTGATGGATGACAAAGATGACAAAGTGTGGTAGTTTCACCTGAGGAAGGACAGACTCATAGATTTTTCTCTATGAGAAAAGCCTCCTCTGAGTCTGATGGGACCAACTGGAGGCTGGTTTGGTTATTGACAGCGTGAAGAACCAATTGGAGAAAGTTAGTTTGCTCCGTGAACACACATTTTGAAGGAGGTGATCCGGAACTGAGCCCTCTTGGCTTTTCCGGCAGCAGTGCCGGTAACAGGGCCCTGGCCTGGCTCCACTGCAGGCCTGTGGGCCTGGCAGGGGCTGGGCCGGGCCCCCTGTCTGGGGAGCTGGCATGTCCTGGCAGAGAGGAGGAGTGGCCATGGATGGTGGGGCAGGGAGACTCAGAGAGGCTGGTTGACATTCCACCTGCTTCCCCCTCCTCCTTCTTTTTTCAGCACTGGCCGGGCGACTTTTATTAAGCTCTTGGCCCAGTGCCAGCACTGCCACCTTGTTTTTTTCTTCTTTTCCCCTATGTGAAATCTTAACTCTTTCAATGATCAGATAAGACTTGAAGACTTTTCAGTCCTTCCCGGAGTGAGAGGGGAAGAAGGAGACACTCTGAAGTCAGTGAAGTAAGAGCTAAGTTTCTTTAGATGGAAGGAGAATGAGGAGAGGCTGTGCAGATGGCTGAAAAAAAATCCTTTTGTAAGATTGTAGGGATGAATTGATGTACTGCATATTCCTATAAACCATGGAGAAAGACATGGGGGGGTGAAGATGTTCCATTTGATAGCTCATTTGACCAAAAGCACCTGTTTTGAGAATCTTTTGCCCCGAGGAAAGAAGGGGATCTCAGTTTTCTGAGGATGAAGCATGAACAGAAAGAAAAGAGATGAATAGAACTTTTGCTTTGGAACAGTGCAGTCTTAAAAGTAATACCCCATGAGTTTAACATGGCCCATAGTCACAGCTTTGGGAAAGCTGTGAAGATGGGAAGAGCTTCACGACTTCACAAGTTTTTGTTTTTTTTTCCGGGCAGATGCAAATTGTGAAAATGAAACCACAAGAGGACTGTTTTCTTCCTCCTTGTGGAGAAATCTGTATAGCCTGACAAGAGAAAACTTCTCTCTCCAAAGTGAACTGAAAAAAGGACTATTTAAGTTGGGAACTGACTGAAGTAGTTTTTTTGTATGTTTGTTTTGTTGTTATGAAGGTTGGGAGAGGGAAGGAAGGAGTGGTCTGAAAATCTTATTCTGAATTTGTTTTTTTTCCCTTCTTTGTGTAGTTAATAAATTTCCTTTTATACCCTTTTAAGTTTTAGGCCTGCCTTGCTTCTGCTCCTGGTTCTGTCTCACAACAGAAAATGAGTATATTTAAATTGGTAAATCAAAACCATGACATTATTTGGTGCATTGGCTGGGAAATCGAAATTAAACCAAGACATTTTTTGGGGAAATTAAACCAAGACACAAAGGCACTGCAATTCTGTCCCATGAAACATGGCCACCAGTGATAAGCCAAGCAAACAATTTCTTCGTTCTACAGTAGAGTGGTTTGTGTTTACTTTACTTGGACAAACAGCTCGTGAGAGAGGGGAATCACGTAATGCCCATTGACTCAGTAGTGGCTCAGGAATTTAGGAATGAATTTATAATCTGCTGCTGCTGTACAAGGTACCATTTGCAATGCCAAGAAGTTATAGCAGATACCTACTGTAAGCATGACCAAGGCCCCAACTATAACCTCTTCCAATTACAAAAAATAATAATAGAATAGGAAACTATTCTGAAAGTGGTGCAATCCCTCTGCATTTTGTACCATTCCCTAATAAATCCTGATCATTGACTTGTCCAGCCCTTGACTGATGTCTGTATATGGATGTATATGTAGAATCATAGTTATTTAGGCTTGAAAAGGCCTCAAAGATTGTCAAGTTCAACTTCTAACTGAACACTGCCAAGTCCACCACTGAACCACATTCCCAAGTGCCACATTTATACATCTTTCAAATATCTCCAGGAATGGTGACTCCACAAATTCCCTGGGCAGTCTGTTCCAATGCTTGACTACCCTTTCAGTGAAGATTCCTTTTCCTTACGCGCAAACTAAGCCTGCCCTGGTGCAATTTGAGGCTTTTTCCTCTTGTCCTGTTGCTTGTTACCTGGGAGAAGAGACCAATCCCCACCTGGCTTCTGCCGCCTTTCCAGGAGCTGTAGAGAGTAATAAGGTCTCCCCTGAACCTTCTTTTCCCCAGACTAAACACCTTCTCAAATCAGTGCAACTCTCCACACCACGGGAAATCATTTCTCCAGGAGAAATAATGTCAAAGCCTTTACTAAAATCCATTGACAGCCTTTTCCTCATTCCCTAAGAGGGTCACCTGGTTTTAGAAGGAGGTCAGGTTGGTCAAGCAGGACCTGTTTCATAAACCCACACTGGCTGGACCTGATCACCTGGTAGCCCCACAGATGGGCAGTGTTGTGCCACTCAAGGTGATCTGCCCCATGCCTTTCCCTGGCACTGAGGTTAGGCTGACATGCCTGGGGTTCCCCAGAGCTTCCTTCCAGCCCTTTCTCTAGAAGGCCATCATATTTGGTAACTTCCAGTCAACTGGGACCTCCCCAGCTGGCCAGGACTGCTGGTGAATGATTGAAGATGGTCTGGTGACAGCTGCTGGTTTCCTCAGCTCCTCAGATCCCACCTGGCTCCACAGACTGTATCAGTGTAAATGTAGTAGCAGGTCACCAACCATTTCCCTTTGGGTTATAGGGCTTTCAGCTCAAGGGTGGGGTACCTGGAGAACCAGTTTTTCCTACTAAAGGCTGAGGCAAAGGTGACTTGAAACATCTCAACCATTTCTTATTCTTTTATCATTGTTTCCCCCTTTGTCAAATGAGAGTCATTCTTCTTAACCCTCTTGTTGCTAAAAGAAAACAATGTTTCTATAGAAATTTTGGTAATAAAACAATAGTGAAGCAGTCATCAAAATGTCTCATGAGGCTGAAGAATATTAGGTAATTGTTCTTGCAACTTTTTTCTTGGTTTCATTAAGATATTATTGAATAACTGTGGATTTACCCAGCAGCCAACATCCGTGAGTCATTTGCACAGGTTCTGTTTTATTAGTGCTTTTGCATGCAATCACACACATAATGAGGCAACACAACCAGAAGTTCTCTGAATCTTTCATGTGTTTCCATTAAACTGATGTCACAACAAATTCAGTTCCACACATCTGTGGTGTAACTGTATTCCTAACATTTTATGAACAATAGACTCTCTTAAAACAAGCCATACAGACTGATGCCAGGTTGCCAACTGATCCTGCATCTGTTTCCTATGAAATGAAAGGGCAGGAAGAGAAAAAAAATTCATGTCTTGCATAGTGTTTTTTTATTATTCCCCAGCTTTTCAAAAGCTCTGTTACTTCAGCTGTCATTAGATCTCACAGACAAACTCGGGAGTAAAGCAACTTGATTTTCCTACATAAAATTTGTTCATTTCACCACAAACACATCTGTGCATCAAGGAAATCTCATCTGAGTGACATAAGACTTTGTTCCCTTCTTATTTCCTTTTGTTAAGTAAAGGGAAATTGGTCTTTTTTGCTTTATTTTTTTGTTTATTTGGTTTTGGTTTTTTGGGGGGGTGTGTATTAATGAGCAGTAGTGTTAAACACCATCCTTATGCCACCACCAAGATCAGACTCCTGTTGTAGTAACCCAGGGTCCTCTTGTGCAAGACAATGAAAAAAACAACAAATAAGAGGAATATTCTCCATCCCAAAATCTTATTCCTTACTATGTGAATGTGTAGTCTCAGCCAGCCAGAGATCACCAGGAATTTACCTGGGGGTATGGTTGCATTTATGGTTTTCTATGAGCATGGCAATCTGATTCCCTGAATTAGAGAAGTAGTTTGGGGGAGATTGAGCTCCCACAAGCCCGCAGGTTCAGAATGTCAAAATCTAGTTTGAGAAAGAACTCAGGTTTCTACTGTACCTAATAAGCAGAGTGAATGCAGCTCCAGCTGACCCATATGTGCTTACACTAATACAGGCTGAATCATATCAAAAACTTCAATGGCAATATTGACCAGGCTTCTATGTACTGCTAAGGGGGGGAAAGCCATTTATTCTATGAGATGTAGACACCTGTACTGTAGACCCTAACATTTAGCCAGGAAATGTTTTGTCTTTATTCCTGAAGTTGTATTCAGAGCTGATACTTTATACATTCAATTACAAGTTACATACATACAATAAAGCCATTTTCATTACTGCAAATCATCTACAAGTACCTGCAGAAGCAATTTAGCATACTGTTGTGAAGTAATTGCTGTTTCCTAGTTTCTGCTATCACCTCTTCCACAAAATAGCAAATATTCACTGACTTGAACAAAGTTCACAGAATCAAGCCTTCATTAGAAGGATGGGTGACAAGAAAAAATCATTTACACAGATATTATTAGCTATTGTTAAGTTTTTAAGCATAATCTGGGATTGTCTCATTATTCTGGTTTCTTTTTCTGTTGGTCAATATTTTAGAATGTCTAAGAACTTCAATTAAATGGGGTTTTTTTAGTATGTCTGTAGTAAAAGAATAACTGAATATCAGCAAGATTTAAATGCTGCCCAAAAATACACGTGGAGGAAACAGCAAAAATTTCAAAGCATGTATTTTAATTGAAAATGAGAGTACTGGGAAAAGGACAGTTTAAGCTACTGGAACTGTACAATGTGGGTTTTTTTGTTTGTTTGGGTTTTTTTGCAATCAATAATGCTAACCCTGTCAGGACAAATGGAAATTTTCAAACCAAGACTTAGAAAAGGAAAGGATGGAATTCAGTCATTTATCTAAAATTCCTTAGATCTTAAAAGTTAAGCTCAAATTACATGTTTGCTATGTAAGCATTTTTAACCCACATGCATATAGGGAACCACAGCAGCTATGCTCGTACAAGAAAAATACCACCAGAAGTGTCAGAATATAACTTAATTTGTTTTACTGTTTCTTTCTTTTTATTTGTGAGTTTCAAGTATAAATATGTATTCTCCTATTTATTTTTTCTTCTGCTGTTTTTCATAGAGCATCTTTAAGGTGATTGGAAAGGTCCTAATTAATGCTCTTCTGCAAAATATATTATCAAGATTCTAATTGGTATTAAGGTAAAGCAGAACAGAATAATCTGATCTCATCATTTTTTTCATCATCATTCAGCATCTGTTGAGCAGGGGAGGAGCATTTCACAAGTTATGGGAGAAATTCCCTTGTTTTTGGAGCAGGGAGCCAGGCCCCTTTACCCCCCATGGCCTCCAGAGGCACATCTCTCTCTGAAGAAGTGCTAAATGCATGAACAGCACGATTTTCCTTTTAGGCAGAATGCCTGGAAAATGGAATTGTCATTAACATGAAATTGCTTCGGCCAGCACTTAAGCTCAATAGGGTAATATTTAAAACATTAACTACAGGCTTCCAGCCGAGCTCTTCAACCTTTCTTTTCTGTCACATTACACAATGCAACTGCTTTTTGCTGACTATCTGCCCTTTCCTCCTCTTTCTTAGGCTTATCTCAATAGGCCCTGTCTCAGAGTCACTGAAAAGAAGAAAGAGAAGCTGAATTTATCTGACAGTTATTTCTATCAGATAAACTAAAGTTCGAATGACTGGAACTCTTTTGCCTTTCAAAACCCTTCAGTCCCCTGATGTTTTCTCATGCAATATAGACCTTTCTGAAACGGGGGTTGCTGTCACTGTCTTTGTGCACTGATTGGACCAATCCACCTTTTATTTGCCAACTTTACTGAAGGATAAACGCTTCTGCTGTGGGCAAGGGGAGTATGGCATCACTCAAAGGAAAGTATAATGTTATTGACCGCTTTTATAACTGCCTACAAAAAAAAAAAAAGACTTAATCTTATTTACTGATATCAATCTCCAGTCCTGCTTAGGCCAGGTTGTTCTCTGTTCTTACAGTGGCAAATTGGCACACAGAATGTTTCCTACTTGATGGGGTTCACCTCAATGAATCTTTCAGATTAAGGTGAGTATATTTTTGAGCTGATTTGTGATAAAAAACACCCTTCAAAGCAAACATTTTCTAGCCTATTCAGCCAAAAAGAAAGCACACAGAACAATGTGATATTTTTGACATTATTTGGCTTGGCTGTGGCAGACAGGGAAGGTCTTTGAAGTGACCTCCAGGAGGTCCATGATGTCTCAGAACAAGAAATGTACCCTGGGTATGTTCAATCTTCTCCCTTCCACTGCAGATGAAGTTTTCTGTGCACATCTACATTGAGCAGCAGGACATTTTAGCCCCAGCTTCACGGCAACTGCTGTTTAACAAGGAGTGGGCCTGAGTCTCTTGCTGTTGAGCTCCATTAAAGTAGAGCTCTGCCCTGTTAAACTTAATTGGACTTTAAGTCTGAAGCAAACCCCAAGAACAAAAGTTATAGTTTTGTCAAATTACTCTGGCTACTACAGTGGTTATAAACTTTATTAGTGTGATTATGACCTATTAAAGTCGCATTAACTTTTTAATGTGCCAGGGGTTGCCACTGTAATGTCTGATAGACTTAACTGAAGGCTTATTTCCTACTCTTTATGCTTCGGAAACAGACTTTTACAAACCAAATTATATCTTCTCTGTAATTAGCAAGTTCCATAACAGAATCTTTATCAGTATTCAGGATGTGGCCAAGAGCAAACCTGCACATCATTGGTGAGAACTCTTTGAAAAGCTTATGAATTGAGAGGCACTTAGCTCCAGTTACAGCAGCTTCATCTGCTGTGAACAGGTACAGAAGGTCCCTTATACAACGAGAACATTACCACTAAGACCTCCCTCTTTCCTCTACAGACAGGAGCAAAACATGTAACTGTTTCTTTCTGTAGATTCAGCACGGGACTTACTAATAGAAGAAGCCTCAAAGACATCTGCTGGCCAGGTATTTACCTGCTCTTCACTCCAGAAGTTCCACATGGCTTGGCAATGCATGCTCACAGCCCAGAAAACCATCTGCATCCTGGTCCCAGCTGGTCAAAGGAGGGCATTCTCCCCCTCTACCCTGCTCTTGTGAAATCCCACCCAGATCTGCTGCATCCAGTTCTGGGGTCCCCAACAACAGAAAGGCATCAACCTGTTGGAACAAATCCAGATGAGGCCACAAAGTTGATCAGAGGGATGGAGTTCCTCTAGTTCCTCTGCTGTGGAGACAGGCTGGGAAAGATTGTTCAGCCTGGAGAAGAAAGGCTCTGGGGAGTTCTGAGAACTCCTTCCAGTACCTAAAGGGGCTACCAGAGAGCTCCAGAGACACTTTTTAAAGAGCATGGAGTGACAGGATGAGGGGAAAGGGCTTTAAAGTGAAGTGGATATAGATATTGGTAAGAAATTCTTCACTAAAAAGGAGGTGAGGCCCTAGCATAGGGTGTCCAGAGAAGTTGTGGATGGAAGGAACACTTCCTCATCCCTGGAAGTGTTCCAGGCCAGGCTGGATGGGACCCTGAGCAGCCTGGTCTAGTGGAATGTGTCCCTGTCCACCACAAGGAGGCTGGAACTGGATGATCTTCAGATTCCCTTCTAAACCAAGCTATTTTATGATTCTAGTGAGAGACACCAGACCATTTTACAAATATTAGTCTTAAATGTAATGTTTAAAATGTTTTTGAACATTTGAAAATTATCTGAAAAGACCTGTACAGAAACGTGTTTAAGTACTAATCCTAGTTGTATCATACCATTAGTAGAAGAGCACATCTATTTTTAAACACATGTTTTTAATCATAATTTACCAGTGTGATAAGTTAAATTATTCACAGGAAATGGTAGTTTTAAAGGCTGCCTGTACTAAGGACAGTTTTAGAATGGTTGAAATATAAGTTTTTTAAAGACAAGATTCTGGTTTTCAATCTGATGGTTTTTTTAACTTTAAATTTTGTTTTGCTAGTAGAAAAAAGTTACACATGAAATGAAACAGAGAACAGATAAACATTTAATTATATGATTACCTCAATTCAAAGCTTCCGCTTTTTATATCTTAGACATATATATATGGGGTTTTGCCTCAGTATGTGTATTTTGACCAAGCATTTTTCATAGTTCACAAAACTACTTCTAGTCCTCTTTCTACACCTTGAAGACATAAAAAAAATATTGCCATCCCCTTTTTAGTGCATGGATTTGACTGATTTCGTCAGTAGAGACAAAGTTATAATTTCTACTTACAATAAATATGAAATGCTGACCATCTTAAAATCTGACTTGTTCTTCATCAAGAAACTTTATTATTATTTGTAGACTTCTGCAATGTCTTGAAGTAGCAGTCATCTTTTAAAATCTGTATATTCTATATATTAACACTTTTTTGTAGTTGTTCTGAAAGACATGACCAGGGAATGGATCAATTTTTAACTTGGTCAAGTTTATCAGCGCATGGTAGCTATTTCTGAGGAACCAGTTTGCCTCCATAGCTGAAGAAAGGAATTTTTATAAAAGCTTTTGATCAAGACAAAAAAAGATAAAAGTTTAAGGCTTACACTTTCTCTTTCTGTTAAAGTTGAAATGAAAAAATTACAGCTTTCTCTAAAAATTGATATAATTTTTTAATGCCTACATCCTTTACTTAAATGAGTAAATATAATTTATGGGTAGTGTAATAATTGTTTTGGATCTTCTCTTTTTAGTTTTAAGTTGAAGTAAAATAAGGTGGTTGAAACCAAAATAAAATATCTGATTTATGGTCCCTGTCAGATTTAGACACAGCATCTGAGGAGGTCATCTTTCAAGGTGTCTGCCAAGCCATTCCAACTGTGTTTCCCACATCAGAGCAGTGTGTGCAGAGACCAGGTGTAGGGATCAAAGTTTGCAAACTGGGAAAACCCAAAAATACGCTGATTTTTGTTTGTGTTATTTTTTTGGTGGAAAGGACATCCCCAAGTGCAAGACATGTCATTTTATTTACTTTTATTTCATTCTTCTTCATCTACCTCTTCATCACTTTTTTTGTCTTCTTAAAGGAAATCTCAGATCCCATTAATAAACAGATTTATCTGCATAGATAAAAGAAAAATATGCATTCTGGAAAATTGCACCATTCCTCTTCTGTTCAGCTACATGAGCTGCTGTTAGAGTTCGTTGTCCCATATCATATCCTGCTACATGATTACAGAAATATGTTAAACATGTCAAAAAAAACTATTAGCTTTCCAATTTTTACATGGTTTCTTTTTGATGATCTTGGAAGTCTTTTCCAACCTAAATGACTCCATGATTCTACGATCTCTCTTTCTCCAAAATTTATTCTTGCTTGCTGCCTTGAAAATTTAAGAGGTGCTTGGTGTTTCCAACTCCTTAAGCATACCATTGTCTGGTTCATGGCAAATCCCTGGTGGGAAATAGGGTGGATAATGTATATGGCCATTCTGAGCAGACCAGACTGCTGCTGAACCCAGCATGAGGGAGCAAGGAGAACAAGACAGGAAACAGTCAATGTTTAGCAGAGACAAGCTGAAATTAGTCTGTAAAAAGACAGCTTAATGCAATAGCAGAGGCCTTCCTGATAAGACATTAGAGGGCTGTTAGACTAATCTTTCTCTCATTAGTTCATTCTCTGTGGTTTGACACATAACTTAAGACCCCACGAGTTAAGCAGGCTGAAGCAATGACGCAGTCCTACCATGTACAGTTATTTCCCTCTGCATGGAGCAATTAGGAAACATTAATGAGCATCCCAGGAGGATCCCCTGAAGAGCCTCACTGCTAAATGCCATATGAACAGCAACTAGGAACAGAGGGAAATAATGCTTAGAAATGTTTATAAACTTGGTCGTGCCTTGCTGCTAGTTTAACCTATAACTGCAGTGAAGCAAGCCCTTCTAGCTCCTGATTTCCCTGAAGAAGTAAGACCCAGTATAAATCTGAATTAAAAAAAAGTTTGGATGAACTATTGAGCCTCATCCTTCTTGTGCAAGTAACAACAAAGCAAAGAGAAATTAAATCAGGGATTTGGGCAATAATCTATTCAATTTTGTATGTATTAGTGACATCAAAGCTGGACCCTAAGAGGTTTAAAAAGTGAAGCTGATGGGCAGTTGATTGAGGCTAGGCCAGTGTGGCATTGGTGGGCAATGAAAGAAAAGGAACGATGCAGCTGTCTACTCTTATCTTTTCTTTCTCTTTCTTATTTTTCCCTCATACATTTTCTTAAGTGATATTTTTATGCTTTTATATTGCTATATTACTATAGATACTAATAATAACAACCAAAATGGCTGCATACCTGCTTTCCATTGTATCCAAATTGTTCTAAAATAAACCCCACATATAAAAAAATATATAGATTTATGAACATTGATCATTCAGTGTTGTTTCACTCTAATCTGCCGTAAGAGAGCTATTAACAACAACCTGTGTTGCCCTTGCCTTCAGGGGTGGGTCACAACACAAACTGTGAGTTGTTTCCATTCTTATTTTCTCTCTCCTGTCCAGCTGGGAAGGGGGGTGATAGTGCAGCTTGGTGGGCACCTTTCATCTAGCCAAGGTCAACCCACCACAATCAGAGCCATAGAATGGTTTGCGTTGGACAGAACCTTAAAAATCACCTAGTTTCTAATGCCCCCACCATAGGCAGGGACACCTTACACTATCCCAGGTTGCTCAGAGCCCCATCCAGCCTGGTGTTGAACACTTCCAGAGATGGGGCATCAACAACTTCTCTGGGCAATTTGTGCCAGGGCCTCACGACCCTTATAGCAACGAATTTCTTTCCAATACCTAATCTAAACCTTCCTTCCTTCAGCTCAAGGTCATTCTCCCTTGTCGCATCACTACATGTCCTCATGAAAAGTCCTTCCCCAGCCCTCTTGGAGGCCCCCATTAGGTTCTGGGTGGTTGCCTAAGTTCTCCCTGTAGCCATCGTTTCTCCAGCCCTAACTCTCTCAGACTGTCCCCATGGTGGTGTCTTCCTCTGGATTCATTCCAAAACCTCACCACCTTAGCTGAACATCCATGGTGCATTTACATCCCACTCCCCTTTTATTTCAGTCAGTGGATTCTGTGACTGAAAGACACTTGCAGTTTTGAAAGGCAGACTTCTTTGAGGTACTGTATGTGCATAGATGCAAAATATGATTTGCATCTCCATTCATAAATCTAGATATTTATGTTGAATGGCTCTTCCTCACTACAAAAGACTGAAGCATTATTAGTTTGGAGGTAAGGTGTATTGCAATGTAATTTTAAGACAAATTTTACTCACTGACATTTTTTGGAAGCTAACATTGCTCGGTTAGAGAATATATGAAATGATAAGCAATAGTTTGTGCCTGTGATTTGTGCAGTGAAAAAGAGCTATAAAATGTAACAAATTCTTTCCAAGTACCTTGGAAATATCAGGGAGCCACAGAGAGTCATTATTTGTAATGAAGAAGATATATCAAACCAACATTTTTTCTTTCATAAAATTATTTGTGAACTGAGCAGAAGCTGGTTATGTCATATTTTTACTTTGGTAAGACTTCTAATGTAGACTTAGTGGTTATTTTCACAAATAAGCCTGAGAAATCTGGACTAGATAAAATGGCCACAGAGTAGGTGGAAAGACAATTTGGAAGCTGTACTCAGGGATTATTTGTCAGTGGTTCATAGTCAAAACAGAGGGAAGTGCTGGGCAAGATCCAGCAGGCGTCTGCCTTCCTTTTGGAGCTCTTCAATACTTTTGCTAATGATCCAGATGACGGAATGCAAAGTGTACTTATTAAATCTGCAGGTGACAACAAGCTTCAAGAAGTTCAAGAACAAGACTGGAATTCAAAATTATGCTGAGACACAGGAGATACGGTTGGAAAAACTGCACTGAAATTCATTAGGGACTCATGCAAAATATAACACTTCACAGGCATAATCAGCTGTAAAAAATCGGAATGGGGACCAGCTGCTGGAGCAGCCGTTACACAGAGAAGTGTTTAGAAGTTATAGTGAACAGCCATCCTCCTCCAGCCCCCTCCCTCCATCATGACTGTAAAACCAGCAGCATAACCTTCAGCCCCATATGCTGTTATCCCTTCAATTTATTCAGCACTGGGAAGACCACTTCTAGAGCAACACATCAAAGAGAGCTATGAACAAAAGCCAGAGGACAGGAGTGAGAGTGATCACATATCTGAAAAAAATATATATTTTAGGAAAGAAAAAAAAAATTAAAAAAAAAATCAAACTGTCCAGCCAAAAGAGGAAAAGACTGGAAGCATACTGGCAACAGCCGTCATGTAGCCAATGTACTGCTGAAAACAGGGAAGAAATATCCTTGTAGGACATGATAAGAAATACTAACTTCTATTTTTTAAAGATTAAGTTTAGATTTCAGGACAAAACTTCTCAAAGCATTAGAATGCGTTTCACAGAGTCATTGGAATATTGGTTTGAAAGGATCTCTGCAGGCTATTTAGTCTAATCCTCAGTTCAGTGATGGACTTTGGCCACCATTAACTTTCCTGGAGGAGATGTGGAGTCTTTAGAATATAAGGAGCTTTAGAAGAGAAAGAAGCCAAAATTATGCACTTAGCCAAAGAATAGACATCTCCATATTTCAGTATTTTTGTACCAACTGTTGAGTCTGCCTGCTGCCCCATTTAACTACTTGGAAGTGGAAATGTTCAATTTCGCAGAATGTGTTAATGCTGAGAACTTACTTTTAAAGGAGACTTCTTTAGGAAGCTGCTGCTGGTTTTATTTGGAAGTCTTCATAACCTAGTACCTTTGGCAGATAATGGAATCTCCTTACTACATGGCTATTTTGAAGTGTTTGGTAAAATCAGGCATAATTTTCTGGTTTGAGTAAAGTCCAGAACCAGCTCTTTCACTACTGGAAAGCACAAAAGCTGTGTGAGCAAAAACAGCTTTAGTAACTACCAGAATCTATTGCTATAAGTCATTATGGTAGACTCCAGAATGTTAAATCATCTCTATACATGGCATTGTTGGGTCAAAAAATCACTCTTAGGAGATCACATCTGGACGTTTTGGTCAGAATGAAAAAGTGAATATTCTGTGGTTTATCATGTAACAGTTTTTACATTCAATCATACTGCTGGAGGAGTAAATTAGGTCTCCAGGGGGTCCTAATCACTAGGCTACAGACTTATGCTGCCACTTGTGCTCTGCTGGGTTTCATGAATCTCAAATTATTTTGCTATCTAGTAGATTACTATCCTCAGAGGGGAGTAAAGAATGAGAAATATGTACAAATTCGCTCATTCTCCCTCTCTGTTCTATATCTAGACAGTTAGAGTAGCTTATTCAGAAAATGAGAGAAGTAGATATGAATCTGTACAGATAGAGTTGAATATCAAACCACACTCTCCCACCTCATAGGAGAGTCATTATATATAAAGAAAACAAGGGCTAAAAGCAGAGAGAAGAAATGAATGGCATTCCAAACTCTTGGCTTGTGAGACGTTCTGTGGGAATCTTTGAAGTACCACTTTTTTTCCAGGAAGGATCCTAATTAAACAAAGTGACCTGGGTAGAAAATATCACAGCCCTACCAACACAGAAGTACTCTATGAAGCTAAAGAGGAGCTTAGAGCTGCTAGAGAAACCATGGGAAAATGTGTAAATAAAGTTCCTGTGGCATTAAATGCCTCCAGATCTAGAGTAGAACTTCTGAAGATATAGTTCCACTTTACCTTGTGTGGAGAATCACCACCTCTTGTTTGCTTGGAATCTGACAATTTTTGCATTAAGCGATTTGCAGAATTTTTGCTGAGAAGAGAGATAAGGACACCATTCCCTATCCATCTTCCCAGACCACCCATGACCTGGCAGAATTGTGATACTCACAGACACAGCTTTGTGTATGAGCACTGCAGGGTTTAGATACAGATGCCCCAACTCATTTCACTGAAATCTTGTTACCCGACAAGTCTAAATCAGTGCTATAATTGCTGTACAATTTCTCTGTAGTCAATGCAGTGGGCAAGGCTTTAAGGGAGCCAGCTGGAATCTCCTGTGGTCTGAATGCCTTTCTGAGATGTTGTCATCCTCCTTCCTCTGATGGCAGGATGAATCTTGGGCAGAGAAGCAGAGAAATTTTGCCTGTTGTGTCCTGGATGTACATGGTGGGTCCAGCACTCAGTATCCACCACATTTCCAATCACACAGCATTCAAAGACTCAGCAAGTTTTAAAGATTCTCAGAATGTTTGGGGTTTTTTTTGGTGATGGGAATGATTCTTTTCAAACTCAAACCTATGTGAAACTATCCAATTGATTTGAAGAGGCAACTAATTTGTCTGCTAATTGAACCACACATCCTTCTATTTTTGTGCAGGTATTTGAACATTGTTCAAAATAAAGCAAACCATTTCTATTTATTTTGTTATCTTCTTCACCTCTAGAGTAATTGATTTCTTTTTAGATCATAACTCACATGTCCTTTTATCAATCTACCTTACAATTAAAAAAAAATTATCCTAATAAGTAGTTCTCATTTTTATATTGTCCAGTGGGTGATGTTATAGTTATTGACACTTGTAAAAAAAATAAAAACAATCCTCTAAATATAAAATTGGCTAAAAAACACTGTCTTATGATTGTTATTAATTAAGAACAATATTTGCAATTCCTGATTAGTTCAACTTGGTAAGATATTTCTTTAGAATCCAGTGGAAATGCTTCAGTAAAATAAGACTCCAGAGAACCACACAGAAAGCCCAGCAAATCCAAATTGATCCCACCCTGCCAGCAGAAACATGGTCCCTCTCACATATTTTGCATTCCTAAGAAAGGGACTATAGGCCAAGCATAAACAGCTAAGTTATATTTGATAGTACAGGGGATTCTGGATAAATAAATAACTTTTTAATTTTGAATGGATTGAATGGCATGTACACAAGTGCATGGGGTGATAAGACAAGGGGAAATGGCCTTAAAATGAAGGAGGGTAGATTTAGATTAGGTATTACAACCAAAATTCTTTACTGTGATGGTGGGGAGGCACTGGAACATATTTTCCAGAGAGGCTGTGGGCTCCCCATCCTTGGAATTGTCCAAGGCCTGGTTGGATGGAGCTCTAGTGGAAGTTGTCCCTTCCTTTATGTGGGGTTTGGAACTTGATGATCTTTAAGGTCCAGAAGTGGCCTCATTAGGGGCTAGTAGAGAGAAAGGAGCACCTCTCTCAACCTGCTGGCCACACTCTTCCCAATGCACCCCAGGATACTCTTGGCCCTTCTAGTGACCAGAGCACTGCCAGCTCATGGTCAGCTGTCACCCACCAAGACTCCAAAAACCTTCTCAGCAGAGCTGCTCTGCTGCAGGGGAGCCCCCAACTTCTGCTGGTATTTGGGGTTATTCCTCCTCAGGTGCAGGACCCGACACTTACCTGTGATCCTTTGATTGAATATTCCTAATGTTAAGCTAACATTCAAAATGGATTCTTCAAGAAGGGAGAACTCTCCTGTTGTCCTGTGAAGATCCAGCAGCTATAGGAGTGGGTGTATAGTCTATAAGCCAGACCCGGCCCTATTAAGGAAGCATATAAATGCTGACCCATTCCTTCAGGATTTTCCAACTGAACTATTCTTGGAACACATACTAATTGATTTTTATGTAATGTCCATTGATTGACCACTCTAACCTTGAATTCTCATACATGAAGGAGCAAATATTTTTGAAAGGATTTGACACAGAAGATGCAGTTTGTCAGTGAATATAGATAATGTGGTGCAATTGATTCCTTTAGGGGACCCACGTCTACATTTGAAACTCAAGTCTAGACAACAGCTACAGCACTGGCATTTTCAAAGCACTGTATTACAGCCTCAGCTGGCATGAAATGGTGTGCACAATGGAGCCAGAGTGATTTACACCTGCAGAAAAGCTGGCTAGCTTTAAAGGTTTGTTTATGACGGTAAAAAAACGTTAAAATACAAAAATCACTTTTTCATCTGTTTTCCTCCTTTTTTTCTTATTTTTTATGATCTGTCAAAAGCCAAAGAAAAAAACATGAGAGCAAACTGCTGTGACAAAGAAAAAAAGAAAAGCAAACTGCTACTAGAAAACAGCATAAGCAAATTAAAATGGAAAGAATATGCCAGAAACTACTACCGTGCTACATTCTTTGGAGAATCAACTTGCAATGAATTAGCACAAATGTGCCCTGATCCATCATCATGTTCTCCAGTTCAGCAAGCACAAACTGATAGTTTGGAATGGAGGTAGCATGAAGTAAATGCTGTAATTTGTGACTGTGTGACAGCAAATGAAACTCGGCAAGAGGGCCAAGCTATCTGAAGCAAAACAATAATAGCTTGGTGAGCATATTAGGCAACCCCAGAGGAGAGGAGATGAAAGATTCGGGTAATAAGGAGAATGTATGTATTTTAGGTGTTAGGCAACCCTATTCTCAAGGCATTACAAGCAACAAGAACATCTGAAAAGTGCATCTGGGTTGGAATCAGGGGTGAAACATATTCACCCGTGGTAAGCACATTTCCTAGTAAAGCCTTGGTGAGAAGAAATAAAAATAAATAGGAAAATAGAAAAGGATTATCACCTTGGCCAGTAGATTCTTTTCAGAAGCATGTGGCTAGAGGTAAATATGAGACCTTTCCCTAGTTTTTATGATTTATGTGTTCAGTTTCATCAGATCTAGGATAGGGTGTTTATTGGGTACTACATGCTCTGAGAATTTATGTTGCATGGCTAAACATCATGTCTGTATATCTTTTCTCAGTAATCTCTGATAATACCCAAATGGGCTTTTTATTTTAAACATCTGGACAGCCGTATGGTTCCTGAGAATTAAGGTGCTAAGTGAAGAAAACAGCACAACCATAAAACCTTTCAAATAAACAAAGCTTTCTTTGGAACATTAACTTCTTTACAGAGAAATCTTCTCTGTTCCTAAAAATGCACTTAGTACTTTATGTCTTAATCTCAAGGTAACGCTTTTCTCTTACAAATAATCTCAAGGCTTTAATGGTACCATTACTGTAGAAAACTATGAGATATTTGCATAAAAGGCACATCACCAAAAAGAAATATAGAAAAATTAAACCTCTTCTTTTCCCCCTAGCTTTTTTCTTTGTTTCACAGGAAAATACCGTTCAGCAGGGTGTTCTCTTCTACTCAGTAATAACACTGTCAACACTGTCATAAAAATAGTTAAAGGTGTAATTTAGGGAAATTTGTCTGCATATTAATAATTGAGTTTCTATTTGTTGACGCTGAAATCCAAAAGAGAGGGAAAGATAATGCAATGTATTCAGTTCTTTATCTTTATGCATGTGCATGTCTGTGTCAGTGGATGTCTGCATGTTTATAGCTCAAAACCACATGTAAAACTATTCTGTCATGTGAAAATAAAAAAAATATGCTGAGAATCACTACTCACAAGTCATTTAAAATAATAAAAATCAGTGGGTATTACTGTCCTTCAAAAGTACTTTCAAGAGTTGACAACATTCTTCTATTTCAAATTAGAGCAATAATATATGTACATATACATAGGAGACAATGTCCTTCAGAAAGATAAGAAATAGAAATATGTAGAACTGGGTAATCTGGTAGCCTTCTCTTTTTGCAATGCACTTTTCTTCGATAAGGATTCTATTGCTATTATTAACCGTTGTTTTATTTTACTGAGGAATTAGTTTCCATCTTAACTGAATCTTCACTATCATAACCTGTATTTCTTCCTGTATTGACTCATTCTCATGCATTTAAGTTTATTAAATGCAGTGCAACAGGATGGATAAATAAAGTTTGCTTGGATAACCATGATTGCAAGACTAGAGCCTGGAAAGAAAACAGTTTGCTTGGTCATACTTGACCTATATTACATCATATATACTGAGGGGGCTTCTTCTGACTTTCTTAAGGAGCAATTAGAAAATTCCTATCCAGATGTAGTGATTTTTCCCGATTTATCATGCCTTGCAAACTTACTACTCGCTGATTGTAAAGGCATACCTATGGTGAAAAATCAGATTAGATATACACAAATGATTTATGCAAAATCAATATTTAAAGTTCTCCAGCTCTGTTACACTCTGCAGATATTCTTAAAACAGGTTGCCTAGTTTTAGTTGGATTTTATTTTGTTTTTAGCAAGAATAATTTTGTAAATTTTAAAGCATAATTTTACTGGAGGATAAGCTAGATGGTCTTGGCAAGGCTGCCTTAGCGTGATTCTGAAAGGCAGAATGTGATTTTCACAGGATTTGATCAGTACTGAACCATAGCTTAGAAATGGAAGAATCTGCACAACTGCAAATGCTAATTTCCCCTTGTACCATTGAACTTGTCTGCATATATGGGAGTTGCTGAGTAATGCTGATATCTTTGGGGTGATCTCATACTACTTATTATCATTACTTTCGTGGATAAACCAGTGACAACCCAGTGGAGGTGATTAGTGGAGGTGATTAGGGTTTACAGAGCATTATATATAAAGTCAGGCTGGGGGAAATGGAATTCTGTCTGGAAATGGAATTTCTCCTCGGCCTGGAGAAGAGAAAGGTAAAGGTGTCTGTAAGGGCTCCCATCATTGCAAAAAAAAAAAACAAAAAACAAAAAACAAAAAAACAAAACAAAAAACCAACCAAACAAAAAAAACTTGAGACCACAGTCTTTCTTCAAGAAAGGAAATTCTGACTGGAAATTCTGACTGGAAATGAGGAAAAATTTTCTCTCAGGAGAATGATGAACACCATGTCTCCATCTTTGGAGCTTTTTGGAAGACAGTCTGGAAAAGATTGTCTGAAATCATCTTAACTTTGGAGTTAGACTTTCTTTCTGATGGAGGAGTTGTGTTAAAGATCTCCAGAGGTTTCTCCCAAAGAACTTTAATTGTATTTACTTAAGGGAAGAACATAAGGCTCCTTTTACAGTCAAAGGGAAGAATATGATTCTGAAGCAATCACTCCTTCAGTGGGTACAGAAGGACCCAAAATCAGCATTTCTTCTAACTCATGTTGTATGATTAGATATTCAAATTTTTTGGCAAAACAAAATGCCAGTCTTCTAGTCTGGACAAATATTCTTTGTAAGGCTTGGAGAAAACATGGGTAAGAACTCAACCCTAGTTAAGATGGGCATTTTGCCACCCTGCTCCTTTTCTGTGCAGGTTTTTTGCTTGGTTGCCCAGCTACTGAGAGGAGAGGGAAAGGTGTGACTTAGTGGAGTGGAAAACAAAGCAGCCAGACACTCTGAGCCAGCAGTGTGCTGTAGGGACACACAGCCTGTGACCCAATTTGTGCCCTGCTGGTAATGAAGTAAATGCAAAGTAGCATTAACAGGCAGCCCAAATGCAATCCTTCAGGCACAGGCTCTTTTTTACTCAAACTCACACTCCATTTTGCATCTAAAAATGCCAGAGGACTGTTTGTCTAGAGATTAAAATCTATTCTAATGTATAAGGATTGACAAGAAATAAGTTTCTTTGCATTTGAGGTTTTGAGACTGTCTTATTCCAAATAATTTTTAATGAAAAGGGGAGAAAATGGACTGTCTGGATCACTGATCTTTTTATAGATAATATACATTTCTATGAGAAAAAAAAAAGAGAGATGGACTTCAAACTTTAATTCTACTCAGCTTCTTACAGCAGTACAAATTTCCAGTGTGAAGACAGTTCATTCTTTGGAAAACTTGGTTCTAAAAAAATCATTCTAGATTGCAAGGACCAGGTATTTTCTAAGTGGTATGAAGAAGGCAAGAGACTGCATGTCTGTGTACAGGTTTTCAGGCCCACCCTTTTAATCCAGAATACAGGTTGAGGCCATAACATGAAAAAGAAATCTGGATGCATTTTCCTTTATTTTCTGCCATGCATTAGAGATGTGTGCTGCCCTCCATACGTGGTTAAAATAAATGGGCTGAGCACAATGCCTCTTTCACTTCAACCAGCCCCCCAGTAATCAAAATCTATTGCATTTTTTGAGGTTTATTTGATCCACAGCCTGAGGTGGAGTATGATGGAAAGCCCTGGATTTTTTCTCTGGAAAGCTAAGAGAAAAATTATCTTGCTACTCACTACGTGTTGGCTGTGGTCTGAAAAGTCTGTCAATCCTTGACTATTTCAGAGGAAAAGACTGGAAAAGTCTGGGCTCACACAGCCAGCTTTTCCACTCAGAAAATGGACACATACTGTTAAATGAGGATGGCCGTGTAGACTACCTCTTGTTTGTTTGGGTTTTTTGGGCTTGGTTTTGGGTTTTTTTGGCTTTTTTTTTTTCCCCTACTTTCTGCTGCAAAAGAAAAATGTAAACACAATCTGGATCAAGGGTGAAAATATGCTGTTTAGTTTTGGGAGACCCTATATTGTTTAGCTTTGGTTTTGGCTTTTGGGCTTTTTGTTGGTTTGTTGGTTTTTTTTCCTCACCTGAAGGGGTATTTTGATGAAGGTTCAGTGTGCAAGTTGTCATTTTTGTTGAAGTCTAACACAGAGCTGCCTCTATTTATCAAAGTAATGTCTTCCATAGCACAAATCTAGTATGACAGGAAGGACAGACCCTTTCCTTTTTGGGGCTTGGATTTTATTTATAATAGCATGGTACCAGCAGTTTTATACTAAGAAACTCTGGTCTCAAAAACGAAAACATGTTGTTGAGTAAGAATTGGAGAGAAGAAACCAATTATCTCTGCTGCACCTCAAGTGTCTTCACAGCAGATGAGGCAGCTACAACCTTACCGCCATTTTTATTAAAAAGGAAAGAAAGGAGAAAGAATTACCATTGTTTTCCTCTTCTATTTGGTCTTGTATCCTAATAAATTAGCTGCTTCTTATTTTGAATAGCCCAGTTCTCACTGCTGTTTATACTTGGTATGTTGATGGCTCCAGGGAGTATTTTGGTAATGAGATAGGCAAGTTGTAGCTTTTCACTTTCTATCTGGTGTTGGTCTTTTGGGTCGCATACACTCTGGAGATTCCTGACAATGCCTGAAGAATATTTTCTGACTGCTTTGTAATGTTTTTTGAACAATGCTTTAATAAGAAACATTATGAATTTCATAATTTTGCTCTCTATGTAGTCACCTTTCACATGCAAATCAGACTCTTCATCTAACAGGAGAAATGGATATATGCAGATAAGGGGCATGAGGACAGAAGGTGTTTGTCAGACTGAAAGCCTCAAAGTTTCAAATATTTTGGCTGTATATATAACTCACTGGCTTTTCCCATTCCAATATGCTGTAGAAAGTGAATTAGTCCCTATGGGAAAAGGGTTAAAAAAGGAAAAACTATTTATCACAGGCTATTTTGAATTCATCTGTACGAGGTTCTCTGCAGAGAGCCACTCTGGTGTCCTTGTCCCAGAGTTCCTTCTCCAGTTCCCAAGCTGTTGCTGCCCCTTGTGTCCCCTCTCCATCCCAGACAAGCATTAAATGGATGAGTGCAGTGATTCCTTCACGGTCAGAGTTGGCAACTGCCACAGGAATCCTCAGGAAAAAAAAAAAAGGCTATATATGGGGAGGATATTTTAGTTTGAGATACTTAAAGAAAGGACAAAATAACCACTCTTTTCTGGAAACATTTTCTTTCAGCTCCTTCACATGACACAAAGCACCATGCTTTGTCTGACCTGCTGCACAACATGAGTGACATTGCTAACACAAAGTGACTGGGCTAAAGAAAACCAGTGGGATGCAGCCGGAGTGCTTGTGTTGATGGCTCCAAAGAGGCTCCTGGGACTGTCAAACAGTTAAGCTGCAAATGGGTTATTTGCTATGCTGTGGTCCTTGACATTCTTTGCATTGCTAGACAAAGAAGGGGGGTGGGGAGAACACTATTTGCCTTTTCACTGAGATATTTTTCCCTGCACAAAAGCGTACTATATAGGCTCGGTTTTTGTTTTGGCTCAAATTAATTTCCAAATAACACCATGACTCAGGAAACAATGAATGGTAGGAATAATGTACACCTTCGGAATGCTGTGCAGGAAAACACATTATTTTGCATCCACCACATTAGCTGTACACTGGGTTTTGTTTTCCACCACATCATTCATGGTACAAGTTAATTACACACTTCCAATGTGCTGTTTTCTTTCTTACCACACAAGATAATACAATTCTGAACTCATTTAAGCAAAGCAAATGCTTTTCTTCCTATTATGTATTGTGCCAAACAGTAAATAATAGTAATTAATAAAAAGTAGAAAAGAGTTCAGCAAAGTCACTTCTTGCTTTTATTCATAAAGAAAACCAAAATTTAATTAAGGACAGTGCCGGATGTTCCTCTGCTGTTCCCAAAATGTGATACTGGTCAAGGCAATTGTTTCTTGAGACAGGCTGACAGTGACAATGAAGATTTAATCTGCTTTCCTCAGCTCATCCCAGAATTAGCTTTTCTATGGCATAATGGGTAAACTGCAAGCGCATCTCTTGTGAAACAAGACAGCTGGTTCCAGAAGTTTATCCTGTGTATGGATGTGCCAACAAAGCTCTGATCTTCCTCCTCTTCTCTCAATTTAGTCTGATAAACCAAATTGTAGTAGTCTTCAAAGCTTTTCCCTTTTACCACAGTATTTATTCAAATTTCTCCATCAGTTCCCAGCTTCACATACTGATGTCCTTCTCCTTACATATTTATCTATATTTATCTACATCCCTGAGATTACATGTATCTTAGCACCTGGGCATTCCCAAATTGGGGTTTTCCTCTCTTCTGGAACACAATACTGACAATGGGGCTACTAACATTAAAAGGAATAAAGCTATTAGATTTTTGTGTATTTTTTTTCTCTACACAGAAGACTTTTTTGGTCAGCAATGTCGGATTCTTGTCAATAGCCTGTACCATTATGTGCACCAGGTCGGCAGATGTACCTGCCCATGGCAAGCAGGCTGGAACTAGTTAATCTTTAAAACCCCTTCCAACTCAAACTATTCCATGATTCTATGATTCAGTGATAAGGAGGATGGATTTATTTTGTTCTCCTGTTTAAGAAGGTTGTGGGTAGTAGCTGAGGTACCTGAAGAGGGTGGTAGCCACCAAATGTCACCTCAGTCAGAGCAGGCTGCAATTCCAAATTCTCATTAACAACTCTATGCTCCTAAGGTTTATGACCTGAGGGGAACCAAGGAGAAGGGAAGGCAGGGAGAGGAAGCTGTGAGTGCAGAAATTTGTCATATAGTCAAGCTAGAGAAGAAAAAAGGGATTTTCTTTCTCTACCTTGCTATATAATTACCCTTTTCTAGATGTACATATCAGAGACCTGTGGGATGCTGTTGTAATGAGTACCTCCCTGAGAGGCAACCCCACTACCAGTGCCAACTAATTTTTAGTTATATTATTTAACCATGTGAAATAAAAAAGACAGGTCATACAATAATTCTAAAATTAGGAAAAAAAGCCAAAACATTTGATAACAACATATCTCAATATAGGCCTCTCCTAGCAATTTGTGCTGGTACCAATTAATTGCATAGTCATTAGTATTAATGTACTATCCTTTGGGATTAGTTTTGTAGTCTAGGAGATAAATTGTTTCATCATTTGTCTTTAGTCACAAAAGCTGAATGTGCCTTTTATACAAAAATAATGACTCCAGCTTGTCTGTATTTAAGTGTTAAGCTAGGCATTAAAATTAGAAACATTTAGATGAATGACCAGGAATTTTCTCTCTGACTAAAGCTTTATTTTTTTTTTTAACTCTGACTTATACTTAGGAAATTAAACAGGTTAATGAGTAGCTGGAATCTGTGTTTTCATTCTTAATGGGAAATTTTAGGAGAAGAAGGAATGATGGGTAGTTTTTTAAATAGATTTATGCCCTTTACTTTTATTTTTGTAACGTCCATCTTGAACCTAATACCCATGTCCTGCAACAGTTGAAATATCATACCTAACAGAAGGTCTAAAAGTAATAGATGTTGTATCAGACATTGATATGAATCTTTCAAATGCAAGAACATCTTGAATAAAGTACTACTGATCTAGTCAAGGTATTTTAAATCTGGATTATGTAAATGAATTGCAGGACATACACTGAGGCTGGGCAGGAAAGTTGTATATGATGTACTAGACACCTCTGAAAAGAATGGTTCTGGCTATTTCAGAGAGACAAGAACTAGAAATGAATTCTGGAGAGGAAACAGGGAGAAAAGAATTATCTTGGACTTCCCTCTAAACAAATATCAGTGAAAATGCTGACAAAAATCTCATATGCATAACACTTATTTTGCATGGCTTAGCTTACTTCTCATGCTACCTAGAATAGAGTTCATCTGCTTGAAATTTGCAGAAAGAACTTATCTCAAACTTTTTGTCTCTTCCATGACAAATGTTCTGTCTCCCTGAAAAGATTATTATAAAGCAGAGTGCTCTCTTGGGAAGAAAGGAGAATGGAAATCCTACATTTAGAGATTTAAGACACCACCTTTAAGTCTGAATGACTTGACACCCCCTCTGTTTCCTAAGAAGGCACACCAAAATTGGTGGTTTTTTTGGCCTAAGAAATTATGTCAGAGGAAAAAATTTGCAGTATTACCACTGTACAATTCTGATAAAGGAAGAGCAGTCTGCACTTTTCTGCTGAGAGAAAATTTTAAACAAGCTCAAGTGCTGGCATTCAAATTTAGCATCTTGATAGCAGAGAAGCGCTTCTTCTCTTGGTGGGTGATATTGTCTGCTCTTACAAGAAGCATACTGGATCCCTGTTCTAGGAATGTTCTTTGTTTTAAACCACATGCTGTATTGTTTACTGCTCATGTTATGTTGAAATGGAAGCATGTTATGATTGAAGAAAATGAATCTCATGTAAGAATTTCAAAGAACCACTGTGGTTTCACTGACCTCTGAAGGATGTTTGTTTTGCTTGGAAGAACTACAATTTATGTTTTCCTCTTTCTATCCCCTTGTGCCATTTAAGTGACAGAGGCAAAGTGCCTTAATACAACACCAGTTTGATTTCCCCAAACAGACACAAAATGCCCTAAACAATTTTGCATTTAGCACTCCATACATTCAGATTTTTATTATTGCAATTCAATTCTTTCTTTTTTCCCCTCTCTCCTTTTTTGAACTTTGTAGAATTAACTATGGTTGAAGTTATAACACTTTCCTACTGGTTTGCAATTTGTAAACAGAAAAAGTCAAACAGGAAATGGATACAAGCTATATGAAGAAGCATTTATACCTGCTGAATAATTGCCCTAAGTAGATCATTCATTTCTGCAGTATGTGTGCCAGGAACAAAAGCATTAATATTCATATTTCAGCGAGCAGGGAGGAGTGAAGTGCAGAGAATTGAAGAGACAGTTAAAAAAAATGCTATAACTGTAAACTGAAACACTGCAAAATATTTGTCCTTACCTTGATTTGATTGACTTTATGTAGGCAAGATATCTTGAATAAGTGCTCACTGAAATATCTTGAAAAAGTGCTCTCAAAACCAGAAGAGACCCTGTATCTATCGACAAGCAATTTCACCTCCCAAACCATTTGTAGTTCAATAATGTGTAGGTATTAGAAGATTCCAGAGCACAAGTGACTTCTAGACAGTGATTGTGAGTGGTCTATTTGATTTTCTATCAAGTGATTTGGTAGAATGAATACTTACATATATTTGTATATTGAAAGGTAGTGCCTGGAAGGAGGACAAAATACTGCTGGGGTCTCTACTCAGCCTGCTGCAGGAACTGCTGAAAGGAGGGAGAAGATTTTCCCTTGGAACAGCTGGAGAATCGCTGAGCAGAGAAGGAATGAAAGAGACCTTGAGTAGGTCTGCAACACAAATTCAGAAAGTGAATGGACTGTGGTAGGAAGAGTTTTGGCAGCAAGGGGCTTGAGGAGGAAGAATCCCTTGTGAGTAGTTTTGAACTTGTGCACCACTGAAGATTACTGGTTGGGAAGAAGGAAGAAGGAGAAAACCACTTTTTTGATAGCTTCACAATAAAAAATAACTTTAATTTTCTTTTATTTAGTCTCAGAATGAAGCATTGTTGTGTTCTAATTAGCCTTGTACTTGTGCAGTAAGAATTTCGCAAACATCTTGCTCCTCAACACTGACTTTTCAGTCTGGTGTATTAAAACATATTTTGCTTAAAGAAACACCCCTTGACAAGCACTCAAGTTCTTCATAGTGCCACAACTTCATTCTCATTACCGTTGCGGCAACACTCATAACACTTAGCGGATTTTTATCCTCAGTAACTAACAGAAACGTTCACAAATCTTCCCAGTATAAACCTCTGTATTGTAGCCACCTAAACTGTTTGAATTTCTGAGTGAATTCCATCACCATTTTCTAAAAGTTTTGCCTTGAGGGGTTTGCTGTCCAAGAAACATTAGAAAGGACCTGTCTGTTCTTGACCAACACCTTCCACTTCCATAGGACTTCAGCAGGCTTCAGGTTCCATAAAATCATAGAATGTTTTGGATTAGAAGAGACTTTAAAGATCATCCAATTCCAAACCCTGCCATGCACAGGACACCTTTTAGTCTATCAGGTTCCTCAGAGCCCCATCCAACCTGGCCTTGAACAATTCCAGGGATGGCCCATCCACAGCTTCCCTGGGCAACCTTTTCCTACCTATTTGTCTCCAGCAGCACCGTGCAACTGTGAGCTCAGACACTTCATCTGAAAATGGAGTAGAATTGAAGCAAGCATGACACAAAAAGTGGTTTAAATGTTGAATTGGTATTTTCAGAATGATAGGTGATTTCTGAGGAAATGCTAAGAAAATTTGTCACTAGGGGAAAACAGGAAAGCTTTTAAAGAAATTTCATCTGGTTAGCTGATTACTTTCTCTCTACACTGTGAATGAGATAGATTGCCATCTGTATTTGCAGCAGAATAGTGTTCCAGCTTCAGTCAGCAAAGACTTCCTAATTTAACTGAAAAACTGCACTGCTTTCAGGCAGTGTGTTACTTACCTTTGTGGGGAAGTCATATCCCATCACCTCTGACAGTTTTCTGAATACCACTCTGTCCTCAAGAATGAGCTGGCCTTACTAACACCTTATACCTTATACTAAAATTTACACAGATTTCACATGCAAATTCTCTCTCAATGTATTTTTCTTTGTATGAAAGAGCATGGGGAGATTGTAGGACTTATTTTCCAATTTTACCTGCATATTCACTAATGGAAGAAATATGTGCCATTTTGAGTAATATAATAAACTTCTTCCCAGATGGATCTAAATAAAATGGAAGAATGGGTGAACTATAGTTCAATTGCTAGCAACTTTCCACTCAAAATCAAAAATTAATCCAAGTCCAACAACTGCTCAGGAAAGAGAGACAGGAACCACAGCATTCCAAAAATATAGAATTTTCTTCAACAGAGAGAGCAACTATGCAGAAAGAGCCTTCACTTAAAGAAATTTCCAATATTGGTAAAGGCTCAGGTGGACTCAAGAAACATAGTCAAATGAAAATGCAGACGAGGTTCTGAGAATGAATTCAGAGGTGGAGTCATGGGTTGATAATAAGTGCTGCAGTGCAATAATCAGTTTTGGGTCTTGGGTTTTGTTGGTGGCCATTGAGCATTGAGCTGTTGTTTTTAGGGGGTTTATTTTGAGTCCAAGTTGGAATACATACAACTGTGCAAACAACTCCACAGTTCAATATTCCAGACTGTGGCTCAGCCAGAGCTATCACTGAAGTACCTTTGAAATTCCAGACATTCTCCTGAGAGGCTAGAAATATATTTCAAACTGAATCTGCTAAAATGAATATGAGATTGCTTACATACTTCTTTCCTTTAATCTATATATCTTCCAGCACTTCAGATCAGTTGCTGCCTTGCTTTTATTCCTTCCACTTTTTTTTCTTTTCCCAGGAACTTGTGCTCACCAGGTTGAATGTGTTCTCTTGTTTATTGCTACAGACACATCCTTCATTTGTTAATAGATTCAGATGCTTGCGCGCCTGGTGGGTTTTGTTTGCTCTTGATTCAGTCACAGAAATCCGTGTGTAGCAAGGAATTTGAAAAGAGCATGCAGCTGTTTGCCAGATAAACTGACACATCATAATTTGGTACTTTTAGCATCCTCCTTTGTTTTAATAAGTATGGATGTCATGGATTTATAAACAAGTACTTTGAGGGTTTGAAGTTCATTTCACTATTGACTTTCTCTTTTGTTTTCTCCTTATTTTTTTGTAGATGTATTTGTGGACTTTGGAACAATCTAGTGCTGTAGCAATCATATCACTTTCAATTTGCACAGGATTTTTTACTGTCAGACTTCTTTAATGGAATGGTAATGGTTCTTCTTTATACCATGGCTGAAATGTGCTAGAAGCTTTACAACCAAATAAACAAAATCTGGCCTTGGCTGTTCAGCTGGACTAAGCCCCACACATAATCACTCTAACTGAGCACATAATAATAACCCATGTTTGCACTGTCTTCTTGGTAGGGTTTAGATGACAGCAGACTGAATCCTGATATGGTTGCTCAGCACTGTGGTGGTGTAACTATGAGCAAAATTCTGCTCTTGGGGCTAGGAGCTTAGGAATATGCCAAGCCCCTGGCTTTTTCAGTAATTCCTATGGATTTATTTATCCTAACAGAAAATGCAGTTTAAAAATTGATTTTTTTACGCCTGCATGGCAGATGTTTTATAAATAAGAAGATAGTCTGAATGTGAGCAGATGATGAAAAAAAGGTTACAAACCCATATTTGGAAGGATCCAAATGCTTCCCAGAAATAACTTCTGTGCACCTAAGGTTAGGTGAAAGAGGACCTTTTACAAAACAATCTTCATGTTGTGCATCCATATTAAGCAAAGGAACACACTATGTATGAAACTGCAGAGACATCAGCACTGCTTGGCCTTTGTAACCACAACTGTGTTCCTCTGTTTCGTGATCCCAGGGCTATCAGTAAAGACTGGGTCATGTCCTTGATGTCAGTCCTTTTTGCAATGCCCCTGTCACTTCGTAAATAATATCTCACCACAGGAGGTTTAGATAAGATATTAGGAATCTTTTTTTTAATGGAAAGGGCTGTAAATATTTGCAGCACACTGGCCAGGGAAGTGGTGGAATCATCATCCCTGTAAGTGTTCAAAAAGAATTTAGATGAGGCACCTGAGGACATGGTTTAATGGTGAACATGATCCTGGTGCTGGGTTGATGGTTGGACTTAGTGATCTTTAAGGTCTTTTCCAACCTTAATGATTCTATGTTTCTATGACTTCACATAATTTGTTTCTGTGGGATTCTCTAGGTAGGACAAAATTTCAGCATATAGGAGGTCTGAATTTAGCTGACCAAAAATCTGCTGATTTCTTGAGCAGGATGACTTTCCTAATCTTCTGGCCTACCATCATGCAACTCAAGAGGATGCAGATTTGAGCAAAAATCCTGGGACATGCATATATCCTGTAGAAACTTGCTCCAATGCCATGTTATTTCTATTAAAATTGTCAAGGGATACAGTTTTAAAACAATAAGAAGAAATGCTGACTGTTTTTCATTGAGTTTTGTTTGCTGGTTTCTTTTTTTTTTTTTTTTAATATTTCTCCAAAGATGAAATCAAAAAATTTTTTCGCAAAAAAATCAAAAAAAGAAAAAAAAAAAGAGGTTTTTTCTTGAAAGAATCCATCTCCTGCTCCATCTCTTGCTGTATCCACATCCTCAAATGGTGAGTGCAAGTGGGCAAGTGGTGGTAATTTGCTTTTTCATGTTCCTTTCATGAAATTTTTCAGCACAAATATGGGAATAAATATTACCTACTAGTGTGTCAATCCTTTCATCTCCACACAAGCACAGTCAGAATAACTAATTACTGCCACAGTATGGCTACAAAGCTGTTATGCCTCACACCAAGTAGTTGTTTAATATCTCCAAGCAGTAAGAACTCTCTCCAGAAGTATCAGCAAATTGTAGTCTCACTGTGAAAACTGAGCACACAATTTTCTGTAATTTTATCAGCTTATCAGTTTTGACTGTGAGTGAACATTTGTACCAAGCTGTCCCCAGTCATCTACTTAATATTCTGTCTCTAGATGTTTCAGGGCTCTGTTCCTCCTCAGTGGATAATAATAAGGCATCTGTTCTTCGTGTTCAGAGAGGAAAAATGAAGGTGGAGCTCTGAGGGTACTGTATCTCTGCTCATTGGAAAGGAGTATATGATTGTTATTAATTTGAAGGGACAAGGGTGGTCTCTGAGGTGGCTGCTTAACTTTTCAAGGAACTGCAGAATTAAAAAAAAAAAGCATAAATACAAGTTCAGATTGTTTTAGATTAAATCAATGTCTTAGGAATGCTGGGGCTTCAACTCCTTGTATAATTGATGCAAAGATTTGGACACCTTCACTGCATGACTCAGAGGACACAATTTAGGAAAATCCACACATACATCCAGGGCTCCTGAGGCTAAGACAATTGATCAAGTGCCTGAAGAATAAAACATATCACCTGTGGATCTCCTTATGAGACTTGATTCCTGCAATTTGGTTGTCTGTTGGTCTGATGGTCTTGATTCATTAGGGAAGGGAAAGAAACACAAAGTCTGATGGGTTAAAATATGCTCAAGCTCAGTGGGAATGCCCAGGTACCTCCCCTGAGAAGGGGGAGCTTTCAGTTCTCTGGTGGAAAGCCTCAGAAATGAGTCTGGGGGCATTTGGGGTGTCTTTGTTGCTTTTGACACTTTTTAAGACATGAAAGCTCATTCTTCATGGATGTGGGTGAAGAGCATCTAAAATCATACATATATCTGAGGAGTTGTCCAGCCAGGCTGGGGATATCCATGCCATGATTCAAAACTCTTGTGAGAATTATGTTGGGCATTGGTTATTCCCACTGGGACTGGAAAAAAGAATAAATCTAAGAGGGACACTCCCTGGGAAGAGCAGACAGTTGTAGTGCAATGACTGGTGTGTGTTGCATGCAAGGGCTCCACACAGTAACAAAACCTTGATCCTAATGCTGCCCATTTCCTTTGTACAATTTTATATCATTACTTCAGTTTCCCACATTCCTCCCAAATATCTGCACCATTCCATGAATATCTATAATTCGGGAATAGCCATAAATAATTAAATATGCGCAACAATGCAGAGTTTATGAAAGGAATTTAGTCTCTGTGAATTATTCTGTGAAAGGAGATAATGAGTTTGTTGGGTTTAAGTCCACCATATTAGGGATAACAGCAAATATTTAGCTTTAAACATGCAGTTTCCTGAATTAAAGTTCTTTCTGTTATCAAGATGACATTAAAAGTGGCCATGGGTGTTTCAAAGCTTTACCACCAGATCAATTTCAATTACTTACTGTAATTGAAGAAGTGTGGGAATTTCTGAGGTGGCCACAGGTTTTGTGTGTCTATCCTTGCATGCCATATACACAACTGCCTGCACGAAATAAAGTTTGAATCAGCTCCACAGCTTAATTTACACCTGAATTTTCATCCCCACAGTAAGGAACATTGAAGTATCTTGTTTCTGGCAGCTTCCAAAGAGTACAGATGATGGCTACTTGCTTGTTTTAAAAGCCCGTAGAAATAATAATTTCTTCTGGAACAGTCCATTATATATAGATTCTCCATGCTTATTTTAGAGAAAAATGGAAGAAGGAATCATGGGATTGTTCTAGGAGTTTTCACTGTATTTTCCTTAACCACAGAATAAATAAACAAATAGATAAATAAATAAATAAAAGACAGAAAGTGTAGTGATGAGACACTACTATGAAATTAGCTTTTTAACTCCCAGTGAATAGGCTCTTTACAAGAGCCCTTCATTTCAACCTTCTCATCTTCCTGAAATGAATTTGTAGTGAAAAGCAATTACAGTGAATATTTCCATATTCCCAGTGCCCCTATATATACCTATATTAATTTGCTGGAGTTATCTTAGTAATATATTGTGTTTTCTCGTATATTTTCTTATGTCTATATTTGTGTGCCAGTGACTCTGTGTGTTTGTGCATGCAAATTCCCCAGATGGGGCCAGATTTGACCACCAGGATGATTACCATTGACAGCAATTGGGAAAACAAATGTAAAGACCTCTAGCCCCACCTTTAGGACTGTAATGACTGCTCTCTGTGGAACTAGACTGGGAATATTGACATTTCCATCCTGACTATCACAGAGCTGCTCAGGAAATCAAAACATTTCATTTAAACCAACCCCACAGTTCTGAGGAGGCTGTTGTCTCAAGGTGTCCCTGAAGAGGGTCCATTACTGCAGCAGCTGCTGCAGGAAGAGATTTTACACAGTGGATGCAGATTGAGTTAAATATAAGAATCCTCTAAAGATTTACCAAAAAGATCTTGATTGAAACTGCATGGAGGGAGAATTATATGTAAATGTCTAAATTTTGACTCTCATCAGGAGGACCATAGAGTTAAATGTGGTATCAGGAAAAGAAAAAATTCACTTACAAGTGATAAATGAGCATGAAGGTAGTGAAAATTTCCCTAACTTCATTCTAACATTTCATTTCAAATCTATGGTTTAAATGGATGGTTTAAGTGCACTACCAAAACACCCAGGCTTATACAGCCCTGATGTAAAGGGAGTGTGTGCCTTCAGTCTCACCTCAGCAATAACTTTGGGAGTAATGGCTGAAGGCATCTAACTTGACTGAAAGGGTAGAGGATTCATAAATGTCTGTAGTCTTACAGGTCTTACAGGGAGCTGGGGATAAAACACAAAAATTTCTAAATACTCATATGGATAGAAAAGGTTTGGTCAGAGTGCATAGCTCCTGGATCACAAGAAATGCAAGTGTGTAGAAGGAGCAATATTTTACATTATATTGTATGAGGCAGCATTGCTTTTGCATGAACAAGGTTGTTGAGTGGAAAGGCTGAAGAAATAAAGAAGGGAAAGACATGACCTTTCCTATAACTCACTTCATCAACAAACATTTACAAAACATGCTAGAGAAGATTTTCTAAGCCCCATGACAAATCTAGAAATATGAAAAAGCAATGTTACCTACCCCTGGAATAATACCAACAAGGATTTCCTTAGATTAGGAAACTTTCCCAGGGGTCAGTCACTTGAGTAGACCATGTCCCTTCTCTCTTCTTTGGACTTTTTTTCCCCTCAAAAGAATCATAGAAACATTTAGGTGTGAAAAGATCCCTAAAGTCATCAAGTTCAACTTTTAATCCAGCACTGCCAACTCCACCAGTAAACCACATCCCCAAGGGCCTCAACAACTCAGCTTTTGAACACCTCCAGGAATGGTGACTCCACCACTTTCCTGGGCAGCCTGCTCCAATGCCTGACAACCCTTTTGAGAAACAGAGGTCACAAAGATGTTTACTGTCCTAAAAGTTTCACAAAACTAACAATCTGAGCAAAGAAGGCAATTCAAATGTTCATAGCTTTGTTTCTAGAAACTTTCATGTGCAAACTTCAGTGATCAAACATGGCAGCCTGAATGTACTATCAAACTGCATTAAGGGGTTGACTTAAATGAGAATAAACTGATTATTGTTAAATGGTTGGCCAACTGAAAAACACAAATCCAAAAGAGCTTCATTAACTCTGCAACTCCAAAACTACTGGAGTTTGCTTGATTTTGTGTGGCAAAGCAGCATTACTGGGGCATATTATTTCTTCATTTTGTTAATTTTTTTTCTGGTAAAATAATAAGAAAAAAACAGAAAGGAAAGGAAAAATGTTTAAAAGTATAAGGGAAAGGATTCCTCTTCCTCTGTGAGAAAAGTGGAGAACTGATAGCCGTCTATTTCTGATCATTTTGTTGTTTGTGCTTAACTATAGTGCCTTTAAAATCAGCTGTCACGGAGCCCACTCTACCTCCACACAGTTGCCAAAAATATTCCTGTTCAATCTGCTTTTGTGTATTTTGGGTGTTCTAACCCACTGATTTTCCTTCACAAAGCTATGTATTGGCAGTATTTGGTAAAAACTCCTGTGGAAAAGAGAAGCATTGAGACTGGATTTCTATTGTTTATTTGTTTGGGGACACAGAGGGGATGTGGGAGGGTCAAGGACAGAGAGGAAATTGCTCATATCTTCTTAAGCATACTCTATAACCACTGTCCTTTCATATAAGGCAGCCACACACAGAGGGAAACAACAGAAAATTGCATCAATAATCCCACTGAGTCTAGCTAAGAGCTGGCTGTATAGTACATGCTGTACCTGGGAAATGCCAGATGTCTATACATCCAGGAGTGCAGAAATTGCCATTGAAATTACGTGTTTGTCCAGCTAAACACCTCCCAGACAGAAAGTGACAATCATAGGGGGTTATTATTAGATGTGTGGAGTGATCCCAGCTCCAGCCAAGGGAACCCAAAGCATCTGTGCAGATCAGCTCTGTGCAGACTGGTCTGTTTATTCCTGACTCCAAAGGACTTGCACACAGCCCAAATCTGTTTCACTTTGGCTTTCCTCTTTTTTTTTTTGACCCACTTCTTTCTAAAAACTCATCAGGTGTGATGGAGGGGAAAGTAGAAACTAACAGTGCCATCTAATGGGTGTATGATTTTACTGCCTAATAGACCTAATTCCAGAAATTAAGAGAGAAAACAAACAAGAGCAACAGATTCCCAGGGGTGTAGGATGTTCAAAGTCTGTTTCTGAAAGTCCAGGATTTTTTTTTTCCAAAGGGAATCTGAAATACAAAGGAACCTAATTTATCTTTTTATTTCTCTAAAAACAGCCTAGACAGTTCAACGTTGCTGCATTTTGGACAATTATTCTTGTTGGGGTGGATAATAAGATCAAAATGACTTTGGAAAACACAGAATGAACAACTGGGTCAGGTTCATTTAAAGATTTGCTTTCAAATCCCAGTTACTTCAAAAATGAAGCAAATTAAAGCCAAGGAAAAACAATCAGAAGTTGTCTTTATGATGTGGTCTTGATATTGCTAAGGAAACTCACCAGCCTGCCCATTCACAAGGCTCTCTAGAAGTTCCACTCCCAATGCCAGGCACTTCAACTGTAGGGACCAAACCCCCTTCACACTGGGCAGCTCCAGTGAGTCCACAGATCCCTGCTTGACTTCCTACAAATTCCCCTCATGCAGCCAGAGTAGGTTTCCTTACCAGATCGACCCCAGGTTCCCCCTATCAGTCTCAGATGTCTCATTCCATAAAACCATTTATTCATGGTGCAATAGCACAGAAACAGTTCAGGCTCAGTGTCTCCAAGGAAGGTCCCCAACAAAGGAACTCTTGGGCTTTTATACCCTCACAGTCTCCTGGCACAAGTCTCACTCTTCCTCCTGAGACTTCAACTCCTGCTTCCTCTCCGTGTCCATCCACTTCACTGGCATCACCAGCCCTCATCCTGTTTGTTATCCAAAAGATCAGCAATTCCTGCTTCTGCTGCATCCCTCAGCATCCCTTCCCCTGGCTGGCAACCACTCACCTCCATGCTCTTTGTTATCCCAAGCAGCTCTTGGCCTCTTGTCTCAATGTGAGCTGACCTACCTAGACCAGATATATTCCTCAACAGCCTCAGTTGCATTGAAAAGATGAGGACTCTGAGAAAAAGTGCGAGCTAAAATCTTCTGAATGTGCTGAAGTCCATGTTTCTCTTATCTGGGTTTGGAAGACCTCTTGAAGGGAAAACACAGGTATCTAATTTCAGAAGAGGCTTTTTGTCTGCATTTTTTAGTCATAGATGACAAGTATCATTTTGTTGGCAGGCCATGGGTAGATAAAAATGGAAATAGTGGAGAAGGAGTGTTGATGGCTTTTAAACACTCATTACCAATCAGCTGATTGTCTCAAAAATGCAGCTTTGTAAACATCCTTACTAGGGGTTTTGCAGATATTAAAATATTTTTTCTCAGTGCAGATTCATACATTTAAAATTTATGCCTCCACTAGGCTTTTTTCTACTTGCAGTCTGTTTGTTTGGTAAAAACCTGTCATCATCAAAATGAGACACTGAGAATTTTATCCCCTGTTGGTGTCATCTGAGATGCAGACCTGAAAATGTGGATTGACTTCTGCCATTTCTAGACATTCCACTGAAAGGCATGATCCTTCCCATCACACCCACCAAACTCACTATGCCAGCAGTTTGCTCCAATTGCATCCCTGCAACCATGAGATGAAAACAAATTTACTTTATAAGACATTTGTGAAAGTTAGCAGTATTATGATACTTCAGATACAATAGTGTAGCTACAGAAAACAACAAAAGACTGTAGTGTGCATAACATGTAATTGCACAATCCAAATTAAATTCACATCTGCGTTTGGCTTGAGGCAAAACACCAGAGCAGAAAAATGAGATCTGAGGATCTATGATGCTCCACATACAGACGAGACCTTCCTTTGGAGGAAATGAGCCATCTTCTGAATACACAGAAAAGTGCCCCTTTTCTGACAAAGTGAATGAGGGCACAGATCAGTTTGGTCTTGTTCAGGCTTCTGAAAACTATATTTTATACTGGCTCATTTAGTTCTTCTTACCTCTAAAATGAAAACAATCAGCTGTTAAGTCTTGGCATTAGCACCAGACCAACTCTCATTCTGGTTTCCTTTAACAGATCTTTATAAAATTACCTGTTTCTTCCCCAAAGTTAAAATTTAGAGAACAACCACGTTGTTCTAATTTAGAACCAGACAGCTGTCTCAGTTAAATCAAAGTGTATTATATTTAGGGAGGTTAACTTTGCCATCACATTCATCTGGAGGATGCAGCCCTCCACAGGATGAATGGTTGCAGCATTATAAACTGATTCCCTTCAGAGTATTTCTGATGACCCTTCTGAAAAATCACCCCCTCTGCACAGTCCCAAAGTCTCTAGCAAGAACAGAAGACACTGAATATAGGAGTCTTGAAATGAGACACTGTGATCAGTCAATGATAGAATCTTAGAATAATTTAGGGTGGAAAGGACCTCTAAGATCACCGAGTTCAACCTTTAAAACCCAGCACTGCCAGAGTCCATCACTAAACCATGTCCCCAAATTCCACCCCTACACACCTTTTAAAAACCTCCAGGTTGTTGACTCAACCACTGGCAGCCTGGTCCAATGCTTAACAACTCTTTCACTTAAGAAATGTTTCCTAATATCCACTCTAAACCTCCCTTGGCATCATCTGAGGCCATTTCCTCTTGTCCTATAGCTTGTTCCTAGGGAGAAAAGACCATCATATCCTGTGACATCCAATTTGAGAGTAGGGTGGTGTACCAGAGCAGTAGAGGAGGTGATCATTTATGTAGTATCATGCTTGGTTTTATTTGTTTTGGTTTTGTTTTACTGTTTCCACACAAGTTACTGTAATTTCCTGTAATTAATATAACTTTTTTTATTTCCTTGTTTGCAAGGGAGGAAATTACACTAACACCCCTTAGAGAGGGTGATGTGATTTTCATGGAACAGTTCTCAGTCTTTCTCCCAGATTCAGTTTCCTTCACAGGGGAAATTGATACTGAAGTGATGTTTTAGTGATTTAAATAGTATCAGATGGAGTTTGCTGGAGAAAAAAGAAAAAAACAACTCACAAGTAGCAATTTACCCAACAAATCTGTTTTGTGTAAACAATAGCTTATTTCAGGATTTTATATAAACTGATGACTGGTTAAAAGGATTTCCCAGGTGGCCATAGCAAATGTAGCTCCTTCCATTAGCACTCCTGGTGTAGTGGGATAGCTTTTTGTAACGTGAGAAAAAACGTGTATTTTGATGGATCATCCCTCCATTCATACCTGCATCACATCCCACCCTGACACAGCCAACAGGTGTTAAAAGGAATTCATGTTTTTGTGTAAGAGTGTAGCAACATCTTTCACTGCACACAAACATAGGGCTTTCCTTAACAAACAGCAAAAACCCAGTGCAAGATAAAATCAAGCTCCTACTATGGAAAAGCTTTAAAACTTATTTTGAGAAATTTGAAATCTATTCAGTAGTTTTGGCTCTCAAATACCCTCAGTCAATCGGAAAAAACCCATCTGATAAATGCAAAGTTTCGTCACGGTAATTCTGGATTTTGCCTCTCCTGAAGGTAAAACCACTTTGAAATGTGGCTTAATTCCCCTTTCCTCTTCTCTTCTCTCTTCTCTCTTAGCTCTTATCTCTTCTCATTCCTTCCTATTCCCATTCCTCATCTTTTTTCCACCATGTCATGGAAATGGCTCTAATTTACCTTGTCAAAAATTCCATTGGAATGAGAGGACAATGTTGGGACTTCTTTCCCCCTTAGTCAATAATAAGACAAGCTAATGTGAAAATTTATGTGCATTTAAAGGCAGGTTACCTTGGGTTTGGGTCTTCTCTCTTTCATGTACAGCAGGGTTTAGCTAGGATAAACCTCAGGGTTTAGGAGGTTTCCAAAACCTGGTCTGAAGTCAATGTGTGCCTTGGATCCCCTTGAGAAAATGTGGGAGCAATGGCTCCTTGTGGTGCCAGGTTTTTATGTGTGTCTGTGACTTGAACTTTAGACATCAGCACTTTGCACTTTTAGGCTGGTTAAAAAAGAGCTGCAACATTCCCAGGACACTTCACATCATCCCTCTCATATACCTGCTCCAAAGGAGTTTTAGATACCAGATGTCCTCCTGGAGTCAAAGTCAAGGCCACAGCTCAAAACTGGTCCCATCCCAACCACTTTGTGCCTGGCCATGGTTTGTCACACTTGTCCCAGAACTGTTACCACCTTGGCTGAGCTAAACATCCCTGGGCTGTCCCAGCTCTGGAATTCAGAGTAATTAAGTAGGCAGATGCTCTCACAAGGAATTTCTAGTTAATTTAAAGTCAAAGATACCTTATATACAAAAGGGATGGCTTTCCTGCATCCTGCAGTTCTCGTCACTGCTTCCTTTTAACTGACTTAGTTCTTCCCCCACTGTAGAGCAATTTTAGGCCACCAATGCCTAGTTCATGCCTTCCCCTACACGGCAAGAAACATAAAAGTTAAGCATTTCTATGGCTCAGTGAACCTCACTCCTAGAGCATTAAGCTTACTGACTCTGAAAAGGTTGATTCCTTCCTTTAACATAAAAACCAGAGCACATTAAACTCTTACTTATTGCTCCAGTGGATTTTAGTGTTGTGGGTGGAAATAAAAGCTTAGCTAAAGCATGGTGAGAAACCTCTCCTGGTGCTGCACTGTGCCCTCTGGGCACACTTTCCCTAGGGCTATTCCCTTCTCTTTTCCACAGGGTCTATGCCAGCCCTGTCACCACATCAGCTGGATGCCTTCCAGAGGAGCATTAGCAGCTGTCGCACGGCTGCTTTCCATTTTGTTCTCCTGCCTGAGGAAAACCAGGCTGTCACCCTTGCACAAGCACCACATCTGACTTGATTCATCATTTCCCAGAAACAAATCTCTACTCTTGTATTTAGTGTACAGAAAATTATACTCTACTAAATAAGCCAGTCTTTCTTTTTTCGTTTCTCTCCCCCACTCGCCTCCCTCCAGCCCTCCCTTCACTCCTGCGTGCACATGTATGAGCTGCACTGTCTATTCCACCTGCAAATCCTGTTGTAAGCTCTCAGCTGAGGCTCTATAGAAAGAAATTGCCACATAGTTATTGTATGGTTAGTGATATATGGGACAAAGTAATGACAAACAACCTGAAACAGAGATCCCTAAATAAAGTTCTGCTAAATGATGCAGGCCTGGGATGTGAATCTGGACATGTAGCTGGGTTTTTTTTCCTCTGTTTTTTTCATGCATTTATTTTCTTTTTCTCTCAAAATCTTTCTGTGAGGACTGTGAGAAAATTAACTGATACAATGATAGGTGCAGCTGCTTCATTAGACCAATCTTCCATCAAACACAAAAGTGAAATGTCACTCACTCTCCTTATGTGAAAAAAAGTTCAGTAAAATGTTCAGAGCCAATGACAGACCCAGGGTATTAATGCATTTCACCTTCTGCAGTGGCTCCTTCCTTTAGAAAGTTACCACCCCTAACCCAATTCAAAGAAAAACATACCCAAAAGTCAACCTACTCTTCAGAGCAGACATCACTGCTCTGATCAGGGTGGCTTCTCCTCATGGAGGAAAGTAAAACAGGCTGGTTGGTCCTGACATACAAGCAGCAGCTGTGCTCTCCTAAAGCCACCACTGACATGAGATCTGTGGAAGGGAAAGGCAGGATTTGTTCTTTTCTCGCCTCTCCTGGCAGGTGTCACAGAAATACAAAAGTGTCAGAAGATTTTGGCTGCAATAACAGCAGAAAAAAGAAATGGGGAAAATCTGTAAAGGAATTAGAAGCAGGACGATAACAGGTAATTTTTGTTTTCAGCATAACTTTGTGTATGTGCATGGAGGTGTCTGCAAGGGATGGAGAGGAAATAAAAAGACACTTCCTTCTGATTAAAGCTTCTTTTAAACATGACTTTTGAAAACTTTCTCCTCCCCACATAACTAGTATCTTGTAAGAAAAATGTTTTTCCCTCACAGTGAGATCTCAGAATTAGTGCTTACCAACACAGCGCTCACCATCAATCATGCATTGTCCATTCTTTACTGAGCTCCTGCCTTTACCATGTCAATATATTCCAATTGTATTAAATCCTCTTGGTTTTTTATTATTCACTCCCTCCCACACTCACTTCCTCACAGTTTGCTCTGGTTGTGGCCTGCAGCTTTCAACAAAAAATAGCACAAAACCTCCAGCATCTCAGAAACAAAGAGCTTTCTTTGAGAAAAGAAAAACTAACAACAAAACAGCAAATAAAGCCATTCATATAATACCTTTCATATTCCCCCCACAGAACTTCACTGTCACACAGTGTTCTTCCCTCAGACATTATAATAATTTGGATGGAGAAGGACTAAATGTATTTCAATATCCCATCTCTAATCCCTTAAAATTAAGCTGTAATCATCAGGCAATGAAGTATCCTGAAGGAAAGGGAGGGGGAGAATGGAGGAGGACATGGACAACTCAGTTGTTTAATTTCTTGCATTTTATCTTAAAATATTTACAGAGTAATTGAATTTGCTTTCCCTCTTTCACAAGATGAGTCTTAACACCAACATAAGGGTCTCTCTCTCTCCATGAGAAGGCTCAGTGGAATTCCTGGAATTCTCAGTATCTTTATTTGCTAGACATGGAAACCAGGAGAACTGAGCATTCCTTGCAGTCTGTTGGAGGCTTTGGAACACTGAATTGCCAGAAGAAGTGAACCCCAAGATGAAATTGAAATCTCAGGGCAGTCCAGAGGTAAGCTCCAAAATCTTTGAGAGAACTGTGTTTTCAGCCCCTTTCTCAGCACTTGGTTTTGCTACACTCTGTTCAAGATAATGTCCTTTGTAGGTCCCATTAATATGTTCCTACCTCTTCATGCTCCCTGTGCAGGGAATCCAAGCATCTCCTCCAGGGTCATGAATTAATTTAGGAGCTGGGGAACCTGAATCTCTCGGGTTTCCAGTGTTCATTTCCTTATGCAGAATCCTGGAGGAATTATTCCACCTTTGGTCTGCCCTCACCAGAAATACACACCAGTTTAATCATTGCTAAGGCTTCAGAGGGTACCAGAAGTATTTATTGCAGTACAACATATTAGCTCATCCATAATTTCTGACAGAGTTTTGCCTCTTTATGGCAGTGCCAGGAAAAGAGAAGCTGTCTGATAGTGGTGTCTGCCTAGGAGAAGGCACTGAGCATGGGACTCAACTCCAAACTTCTCAGAAATGTAAGTCTAACCACTACACCCCCCACCCCTGGGTGCTAACCCACCAGCACCACTGTAAGGAGGGACCAGCATCAGCCTGCCTTTTCTGGGCTCCCAGAAATAAGCAATGGATTCTGCTCCTGACTTTATTAGTGCCTGGAGCATCTCGTCCTGGCTCTGTGCTCAGTGCTGAGAAACTTCCAGCCCAGGGGCTGTGAGGGGACTCTCACACCCTTTTCACAGCTCCACTGACCCCTTCACCAGCCTGACACCACAGAGTGGGCAGGGGAGACTGAATGTGCCACAGACAAAGGGAGAGCACAGTCAGACGGAGGGAGAGCAGCAGCAGACAGTGCAATTACATAAACAAATTGATGCATCCCTATGCTTTTTGACCCAAACTGGAAAGGATCCTGCAACAAATAGCAATTTCTATCACTAACCAACCATAAGAGACAGATAACATCAGCTCACTAAGGGACAGAAAACTGCTGCTGCTTTCAGGTCATAATTTAATTAACTGATTTTCCGAACAAGCACTTTTTTTTTTCTTTTTCATTACTGAAAAGTAATGGACCCAGGGCTGATCCGACAGGCTTCGAGGCTTTAAGGACAGTAACAACTTAATGAGGCAACTTACATCGTGTTTATTGTCCCGCTGCAGGTGCAAACACTCCACGGGCTCCCAGGCAGGAGCTGAGGAAAGAGCCAGCCCACCCAGGATTCAGGATGCGACTTGGACCTTTCTGTGAGCAGATCCAAGTTTGCCAAATTAACCTGGGGCTTTTCTCATGTGGTTTTAAGTGCCCTGGACCACTTTCAGAAGTGCAACTGTTTTAGAACTTGGCAAAATTAAACATCTGGACTATTTTGTCAACGGCCTCCACTCTGCCTCCCTTTCCTCAGGCAGAGAGATCTTTTGCTATTTCTTTTCTATGTCTAAGGCTTGGAGACAGGTTCTGTGTGAACTGTGCCGTGATTTTAAGTTAATAGTGCCATCTAGTGATGTGGGAAACGTGTCTCAGAGTCACTAGGCAGAGCTTCAGGGCTCCAGGGCTTCCCCAGGACATAAACATCTTGTGTAATATTTAATAATATCTCAGGGTGACCTGTGCCAGGAGCAGGCAGAGTTCCACACACTGATAACAGATATCCTGGAGGTGGGAGCAAAGGTTAGGAGTCAGTACCCAGACCTTGGGAAAAAAAAAGAAAATCCACTGAGATTTGTGTGTGAGGTTTCAGGATATTTTGCTTAGCAATTGCAAGAAGGCGAGAAGGTAAAAAAATATGATACTGTAATGCTCTTGTATATTTCTGGCACATATGTACATTTATATTCCACATATATATATATATGCAATACACACATATATATATTTTAAAATAAATATAGATATATAGATATAGATAGGTATATGATATAGATAGATATAGATGATATAGATGATATAGATATAGATATAGATATAGATATAGATTAGATATAGATATAGATAGATAGATAGATATAGATAGATAGCTAGATATACAAAATATTAATAGATGCATCTGTCTGTAAATAGAAGCATCGGTCTCTCCCCAGTGGCGTATATAAATGCCACTTTCAGTTGATCAGTTCAATCCTCAAAATTTAGCAACCCCTTTCCCAGAGGCTGTATTTCATTATTCAGTTTCCAAATAGGGGAAAAAGGAAGTAGCCAATCCCAAATGCATGATCAATTGAAGTTTTTCATCATGGCAAATTAATCAACTGCATGCAAAATCTTAGATACTCCTCAGTACACCCCAGAGGTTGAATTTTCAAAAGTAGGTACACTGAAAGTTTATTCTCACTCCCTTTGTGAACATTTTTCTCTGCATTCTCCATGTGCCTTTCACCGTTTGCCTTCGTGCCTGTCCCTTAAGATATGAAGGACCTGAGGACTTGTTTTTAAGCCCAGAGCATGCAATGACAACACTTTTTGTGATTTATTTTAATGCGGAGGCAAAGCACTATCATGCAGCCAGACTCCAAGCAAAATCTTTCATTCCAGCTGCTGCAGGAGGATGCTGGATGATGCATTGTGCCTTGTTACAGCTGAGAGAATGAAATGAAGTAAAAGGTGTTCTCAGTTTCTTGAATAAAAAGTAGGAAAAGCGAGTCTTGAAAGAAGGTTTCCAGGGACTTGAACCAACATCCTTATGTCCAAGGTCTGAAAGGAGACCTGGCTGCTCTTTACTTGCCTTGTGTTTATTATGTACTTCATGTTTTGCAGTTTCCCTTAGTGACTTCCAATAGTTGGAGTAAAAAAGTCTGATTATTGTCCTTTCCCTGCTCATTATTTCTTTCTGTTTTTAGTTACTGGTGGTGTTTGTCTGTTTGTTTCCTTGTTTTCCTCTGACATGTGAGAGTTTACCCAGAGGTGCATGGTGGGATGTACTGGTGACAGGAATGAAACAGAATTTCCTCCAGAATCTGGATGGCAATTCGTCAACATGCACTCAGGGTGGAAATGTGTTTCAGGCTGAAGGCAGAGGACAATTCACATGAAAAAGCTCTGCAGACCTGCAATATGGTTTGCTTATTTAATTTTTTCCCTAAATCATTGCTGGCTTTGCAGGCTGTGAGTACACTGGCAACACTCAATGTCTCCCTCGGTCTTTTTCTTTGACACATCATATTTGGAGATTTTGTTCTCACACTGTAAAATTTAAGATTTACATAGACTCTTTGAAAATAATTTTTGCCCCAGGGTTTGAAGTATGTTTTGTTGACCAAACATTAATTGCATCATTTCCTGTGAGTTTGAGGACTGGACTTTATTACCCTGCAAGTCACCTTTTCCTCCCAAAATTGTTTTCCTTCCCTATTATTTTTTTGAGGCATAGTTTTCTTTAAATCTTACAGTAGCCACAGCATCTAGCTTAAAATCAAGTTGAAAAACTAGGATAAGATAAAGAAAGCCTGGAGATATATATCCAGGGACTTGATTTCTCTCTCTCCCTCACCATTTGTTGCTCCAAATTGCAAAAAGTAGATGTACTGGAAGACTCTGTCTGAAAGGCTCATCTGAGGAACAGCACATGGCTCCAGTGAGGATCTGCAGGGTCTTTGCATGCTTCAGGCTGGGAAATTATGTATATATGTGGCACACAAAGATGAACTACAGTCCTGCAGCCCCTAAGGATCCTGCAGAAGAACCTTCATGACCCTGATGCATGTAATTGGTTACACAATGGGTTTGGATTTTAACATCTATGTGTACCCAAAGGAAATGCCTCTCAGTTATCCTGATCCTGGTCTTTTGGATGCAGAGATCAGTGTGAAAGCTCTGATGTTTTGTCAGAAGAGGCAGAGGATTTCACACCATTCTGAGTTGCCATTTGCCTGCAGGTGAAGTGCGTCACTGTGCCAATTAGAGCAAATTATGAACGGGGTGACCTGCCATGACATGGAAATGTCAAGCAGGATTTAGTTTGCCTTTGCAGAACAGAGAAGGTAGATCCCATGTTAGTATCTGGGATTTTCATATCTGGGTTTTCTGCAGCCTTTGGATATAAGCTTCCTGACTTTTTCTTTTGAGGGAGCTTCTTTGGGATCACATCTGCACGAGGTGCTGTAGTGCCGTGGGTCATGGCAAAGGCCTTGCAGTGACACATGCACTGATTGCCTTCTCTTTCCCTTCCCAGTATGGATCAGCATTGCATCTGTCTCCAGTGAACAGGCCACAGAGAACCACAGGATGTTCAGGTTGGAGCGGACCTCCAGGGTATTTTAGTTCCTATCCCCCTGCTAGACCAGCTTCCTCAAAACCAATCTGGCCTTGAAAACTTAAACAGAAAGATAAATATATGGCTGTATTTCCTGCAGATTTTTGCAGCTGATTTTTTTTATCTGAAGTCTAAATTGAGAACCAGACTCTATCCCCTGCCCCCAAAAAATTCCATTCCCAGATTTCCATCTGTTTTAAGATCATTGGTAAATCCATTATGTCAGGAGATTTGGAGTTGCCCAGGCTTCTTTGACGTGTTTTCACCTTCTGTTTGCTCTTCAAAAAGAACATCAGACTAATAGGTTGGTAGGCAAAGCGTGTATCATGTCAGCTCTGTGACACACATTGTTCTTGTCCCTGAGTGTAGATGTGTGCTCAGGAACTGTTCTTCCCTGCCTGTCTCGAAGCACTTGTGTCAGGTTCCAAAAGAGGGCTGTGCTGTCATGGGACTGAGGGAAATGACACTCTTGTTTGGAGCAGTGGATGTGAAACACAGAGATGAAGTCACTCCTCTGCAGCACAGAGCACTGGATGCCTCTGTGCCTGTGCTTTGGCCTGCTGCCTCCTGTAGTAATCAGAAGATAAGAGAATGAATGTGATGTCCCTGCACACTCGTGCAGTGAGGCATCTCAAAGGCCAAAACTCAAACACAGACATTCCCATCCCTGTCTCAGCCCGGGCTTTGCTCCATGCCCTGCAGGTCTCTCTGAGGGTACAGGATTGGAACCAGGTGGTTTTAGGGTCCCTTCCAACACAAATAATTCTATCATTCTGTGTTACATGAGAAGGATCCCACAAGCTCTTCGCAGTCATCCAACAACCATAGCTAAAAGTCCAAATATTTAAATTAGAAACTTCTAGGCAGGACAGTGGTTTTAGTTCCCATTTTCAGTCTGTGCAACTGCCTCATATACCTTATGGAGAGTTTGAGGTGTATATAACATATGCACAAAGGTGTCACAATGCTGAGACTCATCTTTTCCCATTGACTTCAGAGGGAATAAGAATGTCACCAAAAAAAAATTAAAAAAAAAAAGTGGAATTGTAAATAAGTAGGAACCTAAGTAAACAGTAAGTAAACACAGAATGAGTTTTTATGACTGGAAGTGCAATGGTCCTTTAAATAATGCAGTGCCTTTGGATTACCAAGTCCAGTTTTTGAAAAGAAACCCTCTTTGGAGCCATTTCAGATGAATATGGTTGGTCTAATTAGTAGTGGGTTTATCATATTCCTCTTATTCAGAAGAGAATACATTCTGAAAAGTTTCTGCCTTTGTTTGAGCTCATTAAGGTTTTATGTGCCATTCCAATTACAAAAATTACACTTTTGCTTATTCTTTGGGGAAAAGAAAAAAAAGAAAGATATCTGCTTGGAACAGTATCTAGAACATTCATATTTTTATATATTCACACCATCAATACCTTATCTCATTGTCTCTACTCCTGCCCACATTTATAGGAAACACCTTCAACCCAGAACTAAAAAATACTACAAATATCACAATTTCTTTACACCTTTTATAAACTCTATCCCAGCAGCTCAGAGGGAGCTGTACAGAACTTAGTGGAGTGTGGAGACCTTGAAAGGCACTCCCACCCTGTTTCCCTGTTGGCCCCTGTGCCCTAACCCCACCCTTGTGACACCCCAATGTCCCCTGGTAATTGGTCTCTGATACTTCTTTCCCTGCCCTGCTCATCCCATGTACCTAACCCAAAGCCCCAGACCATTGCTTTTGCCTTCGTCTCTGAGCTCTGGGATTGTGCACACGCGTGGCTGAAATAAACATCTCTGTAAAATCCTGCAAAGGCCCATCCTGTTTCTTCACCTGCGTCACCTCAACAAGAACCCCCACCACAACAGTGGAGGGCAGTGGCAGGAATTGATATGGATCACAAATGCATAAAAATAACTTAATATTTACTATTACAATCATGGAATGGTTTATGTTGGAAGTGACTTCAAATATTACCTCATTCCAATCCCCCTGCCATAGGCAGGGACACGTTTCACTATCCCAGGTTGCTCCAAGCCCCATCCAACCTGGCTCTGAACACTCCCAGGGATGGGACATTCACAGCTTCTCTCTCTGTGCCCAGTCTGGTTAGTCTTCTTTTTTACCTTGTTGCAGACTGGTGATGCTTTTAGGCCAAAATATCTTTAGAATATCCATGTAAACTGAAATCAGGCATTTAGGTTTTTATTTTTCCTTTTCTTTTTCCAATCCCTTCTACATGGACAGTATGATATGCATGATACAGTGTGCACAAGCACACATTCCACTACAGTGACACCATGCAATTCCAGCTTACACATCTCTCCTAGAATCTTGTGCTGTGATGGTAAAGGACACTCCATTTCTTGGGTCCTCAGACAATACAAAAAAAAGACAGAGAGGAAGAGAACGACAATGTGAAAAAAGATCACCAAGTTCTAATGATTTCACCGAAGAAAAATGTTGATAGAGGGAAATGGAAACCAAAGACTCTGTAAGAATGAAAAAAAATAAATCCCAAGCATAACATGCTACCTGTATTAAATCCCAGAAAGAATTTATTTTCCATTTATTTGAGTGGAATTGGTGTTTCAGAACATAGTCTGCTGCCACTGAGGTCGCCAAGAAATTTCATAGCAAATGAGAATATTATACAATATAGGGCAGCATGGGTTAACTGGGACCATACTTGAGGACTCTACAAAGATGGACTTTCAAGCTCATTTTATAGTGAAAAGGTGGTAAATTGACCATAATGAACATTTAAAAGAGAGATAACAAAGGTAGAGACCTGCATCTACAAAATGTGTAAGCAGTGCAGTACTGAGGTGATGGTTATGCCCTTTCACACATCCATTGCTGAGCTAAAATTTTGTAAAAGCACTGGGAGCTTCTCAGAATTAGCAAGCCAATGACAGAGAAGGGAGGAATTGTAATTATTCAGCTGAAAAAGAGAGAGAAAAACAGGAAAGAGTGCATAAAATTTAAAAAGAAGGAATTCCAAAGAGCATTTTTTAAAAATTTAAAACTAAGGAAAGAGCCTATTGAGAACAAAGAAAAGAACACCATTAATGCAATTACAGATTTAGACTCACTTTGCAGACAGAATTGGGCCAGTTGCTACCAGAAGACCCAGCATTCATTATCATTCACTTTAGAAAGGAAAATCAAGCTGTTGAACAAGCAACATGGAAGAGAATTAGGGCCCAATGAAAAAAAAAAGGAAAGGAAGGATAATAAAAGATCCAGCCAGGGCTTCATATCTTTCTTTTTTTGTCTCCTCATCTTCAGACCCAGCTCCCCAGGAGGCGATGCCTTCTCTGATCAGTGCCCATGTTCCCTCTTGTACCCTGGAAAATACCCTAAGGCAAAAAAGTGGGTTGTCAAGTCAAGACCATTGTTTCAGTAGGAATGGGGTAAAACTGGCCATGTGTCACTTAGAGCATGGAGTAATAGTTTGATACTAACCTTTTTTGGCCTGTTCTTGGTGTGAATACTGGCAAATAAGTCATGAAAATGAAAACAAAACAAAACAAACAAAAAACCCCCCCACAACAACAACAAAAAAGGCAAAATAAATAGGGAACTCATGTAGATGGATTTCAGGATGATCTCAGACATGGATGCCTTCGTTCTGCATTGATCCAAAGGGTTGATTTCCTAGAGCAGAAGGCAGGCAGAACTCTTGTTGACATAACTTTTTTTTCTGTGGCTTCATGGGACATTATTTGTGAAAGAATCATCAAAAAGTATTAGAATTTAACATATTTCAATCATCTATGCTCAGCTGAGCATGGTAATTATTTCTCTTTTCACAGGTATCTGCTAATTTAGGTTAGTAAATTATTTTCCTAAAATTCTGCAGCCTGTGTATTTTCAGATAGCAAACTGTGTATCTGTTTAACTTCAGACTTTTGTGTGCTGTGGGATCCTGTTCTGCTTGAGAGCAACAGCTGTCATTTGAAAAATAGCTGAAAATGTTGCAGACAAGGAGAAAGAACCCACACAGGTGGGAGCCTGGTTTTCTGTGACTATGGCCACAGCCCCATCTGAGGGTGACTGAAGGCTCCATGCAGGTCTCAGCATGAAGGGGTCACTTCTTAAGAAGATGCCAGAAGCTTCTCCCATGTCCAGAGCCAATGCCACAGCTTCATAATGGAACCAACACTGGCCAAGGCTGAGCCCTTCAGTCACACTGATAGCACCTGGGATGATGTATTTAAAAAGGGGTGAAGCTACTGCACAACAGCAATTGTGGGCAGAGAGAGGAGGGACAGAGTGTGAGAGAGACAATCCTGTAGAGTTCCCCCTGCAGCCCCTGCAGGGCCCCACGCTGGAGCAGGAGGATGCCTGAAGGAGGCTGTGACCCCATGGGAAGCCCAGGCTGGAGCAGGGTCCTGGCAGGAGCTGTGACCCATGGAGAGAGGATCCCATGCTGGGGCAGGGTCCTGGCAGGAGCTGTGACCTATGGAGAGAGGATCCCAGGCTGGAGCAGGGTCGTGGCAGGACCAGTGACCCATGGAGAGAGGATCTCATGCTAGGCCAGGTTTCTTTGCAGGACTTGTGACCCCAAGGGAAGCCCACACTGGAGCAGTTTGTTCCTGAAGGACTGACCTTGTGGGAGGGATGCCACTGGAGCAGTTCATCAAGAGCTGCAGCATGTGGGAAGCGATCACATTGGAGTTCATGGGTGGCTGGCCCCTGTGGGAGACAGCTTGCTCTAGAGCAGAGGGAAACTGTGAGGAGTTCTCCCCCTGAAGAGGAAGGAGCAGCAGAAATGTGATGAACTGATTGCAGCTCCCATTCCCTGTCCCCCTGAATTACTGCAGAGGAAGAGGCAGAGAATTTGAGAGTGAAATTGCACCTGGGAAGGAAGGACTGGGGAGAAGATGTTTTAAGATTTCATTTTATTTCTGATTTGATTGGTCATAAATTAATTTCCCCTAGTCAAGTCTGTTTCCCTATGATGGTTACTGGTGAGTGATTATTCCCTGTCCTTATCTCACCCCACAAGCTTTTCGTTCTATCTTCTCTCCCCTGTCCATCTCACAGAGTAGCTTTGGTGGGAACCTGGTGGTCAGCCCACCACAGATGATGCTGGATGGCCCACGCAGTTATCTAAATCAGTGTACTCAGAGAGTTGGAACCTTTGGTCTCCTTTTGTGCAAACTGTCTCTTGAAGTAAATTTGTGTTGCTATAGAAACACAATACCTGGCACATGAATTGTGTCGGCAAGGAAAAAAAAACAACATGCATTCCTTTAAAGTTCCTCGGAGTTGACCATGCCCGTAGGGAGGCTCTGCTGCAGGAAAGTCTCTGACTCGTTTATTTGTATCATTGAAATCCCTACAGGAACCACAGGACTGGATGGTCTCCCCCTGAGCCCATCTTCTCCCCCACCAACTGTTTATCCTTTCCCTGTTTTAGACTCACAGTTGGTTCTGAGAATTGAACCCTCTTGCTAGACATTTAGGCTATTAAAGCCTTTGACTACAGCCACTCTGTCCTACGGCATATTTCTTTTTATAAGCTTAAGACATCCGTGGCAACATTTCTTTTCAAAGAAAGTTGAGGTAGAAGCTTCCAAATTATTTGTCTTCTCACAGTTATCAGACACAGTGTGGATGGGCTGAAAGACAGAAGAACTTGCAGGCACCCCCCCTCTATTATCATATCCATATTAAAAATACTCCCGTTTTGTTCCAACAAGAAGAAAATTTCCATACCTCCAGTCACCCATGCAGTACACAACATTTGTGTTATGAGAGATTGCTTATCAAATTTGAACAGAAGTTGACATAAAATTTTAGAGAAAAGCAACTGACTTATTTTAGTGTGGCACAGAAATAGTACAGGCAGCACAATGCAAGCCTGAGATACTGATATAGAAGCAACAGCAATAAAAAGATCATGCCTTCAGTCTTCAAAACCTTAGAAATTTACCTTAGTAATTATGTTTGCACATTAGTAATGGATTAGAAACTGGGCTACTTCATTATGAAAACTACATGCATTTGTATTAATCACATTTTATCAGTTGAGAGCAGACACTGAAATAACTTGTTGAAGAACTTGATAAGAATATGCAGCAAGCCAGTGGCATTTTCCAGGAGTGCAGCTTGGTAACACCATTAGCTACCAGATACCTAAGATGTGCTTTCTGCAGAGTTTGCACTGATATTGTTATCTGGCCAAAGGCTAAGTAAATTAAATATACTGGGGAGCAAGGAGAGGTGAAGGAACACTGGTAACTATCAGGGAAAGCCAGAGCACTGAACCAGCCCGTCAGAGAAGGACTAGACTATTGTGCTGGTCAGGAACCTACCATGATGTGCCAGTGCCTCGCAAGAAAGCTGTGCAAACTAGAGGGGTTATTGCCTAGAGCAGTTAACAGTTTGGGAAAACGCTGCTTTATCTGCAGTTTTGTGATAAAAGTGCTGAAAACCTGTTATTTTATCATGTGACTGCAATGACACAAAGTTTAATGCATGACCGGATCACTCTTCATGGCTGGCAGTCAACACTGAAAATTTTTGCTACATGACTTGAAGCTCATTCAAATATGAAACCTTCCTCAGCCTTCCCTACTTTTAGCTTTTAAGACCATTCATGGTAAATTTTGGAAATGTCTGGTGGTTGTGAGCTTCCCAGATTTTTGGAAAGCCTGCCTTGCATCAGCCTGGCAAACAGAGAAGCTACATTTCAGGCACTGAGTTATCACCTCTTGGAAAATCTTCTGTCCTGAAGCTGTGCCTACATCATCACGGATGTACCCACACATGACTCAGGAAAAGACTGATTTCCCTTCTATATCTGTATCCCAGCACTGCAGTGAACATGTCTATTTTGCACTGAGATGGAGCATGAAAGCATGTACTTATGTGTACTAAGCAAAAATATTCTACTTTAAATTGTACTAGACATTCATGATCTTCACTGTCCACAGTAGCTATCCTGCACTCCCAGTGAATGGTCTGAACTGCAAAGATGAGGATCTATTTTCAGCTCTGTTTTGGAGCCTGAATTTGCATAGATTCTTTAGGGGAAAACTTGGTTCCTCAGTTTTATTCCTAGTTTTATTTAATTTATTATATTTTTTTGGTACTCTCAAAAATTGAAGAAAAAGCATTCATTTTCTTCATCAAATACATATAAAATGATATTTGAGAAGTAAGTTTTTTCAGATATTAAGCTTGGAATTGCTTCCTCAAATAGTTATTCAACAGCTTCTTCCACAAAAGTTTATTCTTAAACATTTAATTTCAGATTCTGCAAAGTAACACAATGCCATAATCACCGTTTAATTGATGTTTTAATCCTTCTGTTTGTCTGAGTGACAGCAAAGGGAATTTCAATTAAACAGCAGTTTTGCTGTGCTAATATTTAAAAGCCCTCTAAAAGAAAAAATGAAAGTATTTGACATTTCACAGCAGTGACACCTGCCTGAAAATATTATATATTATATCTTAATGAAATGTGCCGTGAAAATGCATTTTTATGAACTATACCACTCTGAGTTGAATTGCAGATTTTTTTATCCTTTAAAAAGAAGATGCCAAGACCTAATTGAACAGATCAGGGATTAGGTGACAGGCTTGATGCTGTTTGTAAAATACATTATTTTCTTGCATAGCTATGAGAAAACTTTTTTATCATGTTTTGCTGCATACTTTCCATGTATAAAATAGAGAAGACATTGAGATAATGATGTAGTCTAATGCTACATATGACACAAGACATAATTTTTGGAGAAGAGGCTGGAAAGCAGCTATATAGAAAGAGATCTGGGGATCCTGGTCAGTGGAAAGTTGGACATGAGCCCGCAGTGTCCTGGCAGCCAGGAGGGACAGCCCTGTCCTGGGTCATCAGCACAGCATTGCCAAGGGGCAAGGGACGGGATTGTCCCACTCTGCTCTGGGATGGGGGGACCTCATCTTGAGTCCTGGGGCAGTTTTGGGTGCCTCAATATAAGAAGAATATAAAGGTCTGGGAGCATGTCCAGAGGTGAGAGACCAAGATGGTGAAAGGCTTCCAGGGCAAGACAGGAGGAGCCGCCAAGGTCGCTTGGTTTGTTCAGAGAAGAGAAGGCTGAGGGTGCCCTCCTCACAGTCTGCACCTTCCTCCAGAGGAGCAGTAAAGGAACAAGAGCTGATCTCCTCTCTCTGGTGACATTGTGTCAGATGAAGTTCAGACTGGACTTTAGGAAAAGGTTTTTCACCCAGAGGGTGCTGGGTCACTTGAACAAGCTCCCCAGGGAAGTGGTGATGGCACCAAGCCTACCAAGGTGCAAGGAGCATCTGGATGATGCTCTTGGTGACATGGTTTAGCAGTAGGCAGGCCTGAAGTGAGCAGGCAGTTGGACTCGATGACCCTTACAGGTCCCTTTAAAATTGACTTATTCTGTGATTCTCCACTTCTATGTTTTTCCTATAGGCAGTGGCTGAAATTTTTCCAGAAGTTATCTTTAGCTCAGAAATTAACACGTTCCAGTTATAAAGCATGTCTACAGATGCATTTATCACAACTATCTCATTCTAGTGTTATTTCAGAATAATCAATGTACAATTGCTTTCTTCCTTGTCAGCCACAGCCACCTAGGTGTCAGTTCAAACCATCCTGAAGCTGACACCAAGATTTGGTTGACTTCTGCGTTGTCAAAGAAGATTGAAAGAGAATTTTTTTGTCCTTTCAAATCAGAGTATGAGAAAAAACATTACTAATGACTGAAGAAATTAATATGTATTTAACTCTGTATTAATGTAGGCTATGGATTCTAATTGAGATCAATATTGCCCTGGAACATCTTCCAAGTTGATATGGAGACCCAGAACATACACTGAGGTGGAGCTCTGTCCTCTGCCATGACCAAGGTATGACGGGAGGATTTGGGTAGAAGAAAAACAGTTCAAGTGAAAAAAACAATGACACTAATGATTTAGTGATTATAATACAGACCCAAAACAAACTGCTGTTGATGGGGTGGTGTATTTACTATGGTCTCATCTGCAGTTAAGTGTTATATTGTCTTTTAGATTAGGATGGTGGCTGAGAGTGGAAAAAAAAAAGGAAGCAAAATAAAAGAGCTCCTACTTTCCTTTGAATATGCATATCTCAACAGGGTTGCTCTGACCTATATTTAAGGTCCAACTTGAGTTTCCCTAATTAATTTAATTTATCTTTTCTATTTCATTCTGTCTTTCTCCTTCCCCTATCAAGAATTTCTCTTGACAGATCTTGAAGGTAAATATTAAGGATAAAAAGAGCTTCCTGGGCTGCATAAAAGGAAGCTGTCCAGCAGGTCAAGGGAGGTGATTCACCCCTACTACTCCAGTCTTGTGATACCCCATCTGAAGTAGTGTCCAGCTCTAGGGTCCCCTGCACAAGAAAGACATGAATCTGTTAGCCCAGGTCTAGAGAAGGCCACAGAGATGCTCAAAGGGCTGGAGTGACTTTCTTATGAAGACAGGATAAGAAAGTTGGTGTTGTCCAGCCTGGAGAAAAGGATGTTCCAGGGGAAACTTCTATCACCTTCCAGTACAGAAAGTGTGTCTACAATAGAGCTAGAGATGAACCATTTACAAAGGCATTTAGTGATAAAACAAGAAGAATTATTTCAAAGTGAAAGAACATAGATTTAGATCATAAGGAAAAATTTTTCACAGTGAGAGTGGTGAGGCACAGGAACAGGTTGCCCATAGATGATCTGTGAAGTGCCCTTCCAAATCAAACCAGTCCATGATTATATGAAATCTGATTTCAAAACTTCTTCCTTTAAATCTTTTTTTTAGCAAATTTCTCTCTGTAATACTCACTCATTTATTTTAATTAGTGAGAACTCTGTAGCCCACCACAACAAATAAAATCAATAAAATAAAAAGGGACAGCCTGGTCAACATCTTTGTTGCAACTATTTGTTTTTTAATAGATTTCTCCCAGTCCCTCAGGAAATGAAACATCCACAGCAACAGCCCACATACTGTATTGACATATTTCAGCTAATTTCAGCTCTTTGGCTGACTCACTAAAAAGTTTACCAGCAAATTGAGTCTCCAATAGAAGCTCCCTTTCCCTCACTTCCTTTTTGTTGTGTGTTCATTTGCTTCTATTCTCTTTCAAAAGGCAGAAATTGCCACATAGCAGCTTTTTGGTTTGCTTCCTTTTGGGCTGTTTGTTGTGTTTCTTTTTCTTAAGGCATTTTCTTAAGGTATGTGTATCTCAGCTTTCAGGTACATCTCACATACTGATTTCTCAAGTGCCTCAATGACAGAATTTCAGCCGCTGCACACTTAATGCAATACAACTGAGCTTTCATCCTAAAGTAGGCTATTTAGTAAATCCATCAAAGTAATAAAAACGGTAATGACAGGTCATTCCAGGGGTGATTTTTACTCCTAAGATGAAAGAGAAGTCCAGGATACTTCTTATTAATCTTGAAAAATGACAAATAAAATTCACTGATGTTGCATCACTATTGATTTCACCATCCCTGTTGAGGGAATTCTCAGGAAAATAATAAAGATCTTGCATTGCTGTATTTGCACTGTCTCCGAGAGCCCTGAGATTTTCTGGAGTTACTTATGATGGCATATATGCTTCTTACAGAGTTTCAATGGATTATTTCTCTTAAAATGTGATTTAAGAAAGGTAAGGAACATTTCCAATAAAAGATAACCAGGTTGCCTTAAAGCAACATACAGTAAAGAAGCCCTCTTAGAGAGACTTCAAGGACTAGGACAACATTGGGAGAGGGTCACACCATACTCAGGAAGTAATGAAAGAGAGAAAAGTGCATTGCCTGCCTGCCTGCCATGGGGCACATGGGTAAGTAGAGATCCATTGTCTCCCCTTTGCAAAGCAAAATCTTCTTGGACAGAAGGGATGCAAAGAGCAGTGGAAGGGCTTGCTGTGAGCTATAGATGTCTGGAGCATGATGTGCTTCACTTGATCTTTCAGGTTTCCTGAGATTCACAAATACCTGGAGATGAGGTACCATAGTGGCAGGAGGGAAGGGAGAAATTAGGAGTGCATGGATAGGGTCACATCAAGGGTGGAAACTGATGGGGGTTTGGAGAAGGCTAATGAATTTCTGTTTCATAGAATCACAGAATGATTTATGCTGAAAGAGACCTTAAAGATCATCTCATTTCAGCTCCCCTGCCATGGCCAGGGGAACCTTCCACTATCCCAGGTTGCTCAGAGCCTCATCCAACCTCACCTTGCACAATTCCAGGGGTGAGACATCCACACCTTCTTTGGGCAACCTGTGCCAGTGGTTTGCCAGACTCAGTAAAAAATTTCTTCTTAATATCTAATCTAAACCTGCACTATTTCAGTTTAAAGCCATCCCCCCAGTATGATATTTTCAGTATCTGTACCTGTAAAAAGCCTGGACTACATTTTCCTGATAGCAATAAACAGCAACGTGAAGTTGTATAAAAAATTTCCATTTCACTTCATCAGGTGCAGTTTGGTGACTGCAGGAATTGGATATTACATTTAATTGGGTCATTCAGTACTCAGTACTTCAGAAAATTTAAAATGCTTTGCTTCATGCTTATGAAAGACGTCTTCACCCAAGGTCCTTGCAAATTACAAAATGAAAACAATATCTGTGAGGGTTTTTTTTAATAAAAAACATTTGATAAAATATGAAAATGCATGATGTCCATATTTGTGGTTCATATCTTAATCTTTTATTATATTTTTAAATGCAGACTGCTCTCAGGCAGGTAAAATGCCATGTATTTAATTTGTGTCTTTTCAGTCTGTATTTTAAAAATTTGTATAGATATTATTTAACCAATATAAAGTTATTTTTTTCCTATGTCATTTTGGATGACTAATATAAACCTAGTGCCATCAATAGAAATGCAGAATTTTGAGTGGAATGACTATGGGATGCATCTATTCTAGTGGTTTTTTTCTTTCATATTTGCTGGAAGCTGTTTTTTCTTGTATTGAAAACTCCAGTCTCAAGATGAATCAGTAAAAGCTTCCCGATTTAAAAGATCCATTATTGTTAATGGTGTTTATGCAGTATTTTAATTGTTTTATAGCTTTCTATTCTTTTTGCAGATAGTTTTTTTTCATTGGGTTAGACTTTGAAAAACGCTGGCATGATGCTTTTAAGACCTCCGTGCTCAGCAGCCATTCAGGGAATAAGTGGATGGTCTTTTTTAGCTGTATGGGTCATATGTAATTCAGACCACGTCATTCATTTTGGACAGGATGAGAAGAGCAGATATTATTCTTTTCTGAAAAAAAAGAAAAAAAATCCATGTAATGGGAAGTAAAAAAATGGACCAGTTGAATGGAATTGCAGAATAAGGTCTTGGTAAGAATGGACAAAATGTTTTTCTTTCCTCATATTTCTTTTACCGTTTTTTACACACCACTCTCTAAGTCATGCAAAAACCAAATAGTAACAATGTCAATAATGAAATCAAAAAAGGCAGCCTTCTACAAAGGGCATCCAGACTTCTCCCACACACCTCTGCCTGCTCCTCCCCACCCCTTGCCCCAGTAACAATGTCAATCTCTTTATATAAGCAAAGCCTTGTATCTCAGGGAATAGCCTGGCTTCTAGAAAACAGATGAGCTACTTACAGCAAAGTGGATTTGACTTTATCACTAAATCGTGAAAAAGCAGGATTAAGGATTGTTTCCTTTTCAATTTCTCAGGCTTGTGCTTCAAAGCTTGTAGAAGCCGAGCATAAAGCATGGCTTCAGTGCTGGGAGTTAATCCCTTTCCTTTGTGCAGCAGTGGGCAATGGTTTTTCTCCACTCTGAGATACTGCCCTGTATTTACCCATCTCTGTCAGTGTCACTGAATAAGTTTTCTTCCTCCTTCTCTTATCCCTCACCATGTTTATACCAATCTTGTCCTCTGCTTGCTTCCTTAGGCCCCAGACAGGCCAGTTGGGGTGGCTTCTTTCGGGGGATAAAAAAGGCACCAACCTAGTGAAAGAAGCCAGGACACTGTAATTCTTCAGTTCTGCCCTGAGCAGGGGTTTGAAGGATGTGTGGGCAATCAGCCTTTATTAGGGCCATTCAGAGCATGCAGACATCAAAGTCTCCCCAGCTCTCCCCAGCTGTCAGAGCCAGAGGTGCTGTCAGATATCCTGGCTTCATGCATTATGCAGGCAGTGGAGCCTGCTCTTTGATCAGGGGGAAACTGAGAAGTAAAAGCACAGGAAACAGCCCAAGAGGGTTGCTGTGAAGTGAATATCTGCCTGCTCTTCTGCAGTTACCTTCGCTTTCAAGGCTCTCCCTTCTGTCTTACCAAGATTCAAAAGCTGTAGATGAGCAGCTTTGTGTTTGATTCCAAGGTAAGGCCTTTTGGAAAACAAAAGTGCAAGGAATAAGCAAGAGGCTGAGGGCCTGCTTCTGTGAGAGAGTTCGAGTTAGTTCTTTGTTTACACATAGTGTCCTAATTTCATACATGAAAACAGGGACAACCTAGAGAAGAGGAGAGCAAAGGAAGGCATCCTGCAAATATTGTTATTATTTACTGTTACCCTACCTTTTGTCTTGCCTGAGCAAAAAGTAGAGCATACATGGGGAGGAAACAAGACTTTTCTGAAGGATGGATCCCTTCCTGTCCTTCTGCCATTCCAGCTCTGCTTTGTATACAGTGTGGTTATTGCAAGGTAAGGACTCAATCTGCAAGAGGAGTTTCTTAATTTTTGCTGAACACTGGCCTGATGAACTATTAGAAGCCTAAGGGTCCATCTAGGAGCCATTTCCACTGAGGTGGGTCCATTTGGGGCGGAATAACTTCTATTTTCCACAGATACCTGGCAATCATGAATAGCTACAGCAGATGATCAGGCTGCTGAAGGTGGCTAATACATATCTGCTTATTGGGCCATTCCACTGTGTCTGTGCCCTGCTCAGGCTCTGACATCACCCTGCTGCATAACACTCTGGATTTGTTAAAATAGTGCCTGGCATGGCTTTGGTCAGGACCAGCCAACACTTTCTAGACAAGTCCCAGGAACTTAACCAGTCAATGAGGGGACCACAGGACATTTCCAAGAAGCACATTAGATGCATCCATCCTGTTTTGGAAGGCAAGAGAGTTTCATATGACAGATGTTGTCTCCATCATGCCATAGGGTGAGTGCCAGAGGAAAGTCACAGCATATTTAGTAGTGTACTTGGAGCCTTGACTCATTTCTGCTATGCAAGCACTGGCTAATAAATTGAAACAACCCAAGATCATCCCATGAAAACTGCTCCCATCCCACCCTCAATAGCAGCTTGTGCTCTCTCATGCTGTTTTCCTCCTGTAGCCCATGGATGCAAAATGAACCTGCAGCAGCACAAGTCCATCCACAGGTAGGATGGCAGCATCTCTACCCAGGTTCTGGGATAGCTTTGGGCTTCCCCCTAAGGATATGAGAGACCTCCAGTGGAAGAAGGCCTCACACTCAGGACTTGACCCTCTGAGATCTTTGTTATCAATGTGTTTGCACAGGCTTGGTCTGGCAGGAGTTTATGATACCCTTCCTGGCAGCTGAGGTGTGATTTACATTCGTGATTAAAGCTGTGCTGGTAACACATTCACACTTTGTCTGTGCTGAACAGTGTCTGCACATCACCAAGGCCTTTTCTGCTTCTCCCTCTGCTCTCACAGTGAAGACATTGGGAATAGATGTTCAGTTTTTTTTCCCTTTAAATCCATCCACAGTTTTCTGGATCCAATCCCTTCTCTCTCTATTTCCCCTTCTTTTTACAAAAGTAACCCTGCAGAACTGTGGCAGAAGTAAAGCAAATATGGGTTGTGAAATGGGAAAAATGAGGAGTCTAGATATTCAACTTCTATTAACCTACAGCACACCTTTCTTCAATTGTTTGGAAAATGCATCTTAATCAGATGTTTGGCTATTATGAGTGTTAAAATGAGTAGAATACATGCTATCCAACTCACCTGGAAAGTACTTATTACAGCAAATAGCATATGCCAGCTGCACCAATAATAATAATATTTAAGCTAAAAAAAAGAAAACAGAGTGTTACTTGTGAGGAATAAAAAAAAAAAAAAGAAAAAATAAACAGCCACCCAGTGTGTTCCTCACTTATTTATATTTTTTAAAGACTTGGTGTCTTCTTTGCTTGCTGAGAATAGTCCCACAGCAGATGCCTAATGGCACTTACCAAGGTCCTGGAGACCAAGCTGATAATAACTAAAAAGTGCAATTACAATAATTTTCTTGGAGTGCTGCTGGGTAAAATCCACCCTGTTACTGTGCACAGGCTTTTAAACAATTTTCAATCTGTGCCTCTCTATACAGTTAGCGACATGTTCTTTCTCACCCCCAGCCATTTGGAAGGATAAGCAGGAGTGGAAGGGCTTTTACCTCAGCACTATTTTCAGGGTTATTTTCCCATTCTGTTGCGTTGATGAGGCTTTTCTCTCAACAGCTACAGATTTCATCCTGTTTTGGTCTCAGGGAAGTGAAATCAAACTCAAGAAGGTAATTCAATTGCATGTCTAGCACATGAAAGCTGACAGTTTTCAACTGTGCAGATTTTCCATTTCTGAAAGTTCCCAGTTACCTTTCGGTCATCCTTTGAAATCGCAGGGACTCGTGGGCAGAAACTGCCAGATATTCTTTGTAACTTTAAGTTGCAGTGTTTAACACAGTGTGGTCCAAGGCTCAATGAAATTAAGATATAATGCATTTCAATAGGTGAAATTTCAGGTGAAATTCTGGTGTTGGTGGAATATACACTGCAGGCTCTTCATGGTTCCTTCTGGGTGTGATGCTTTACTATGAGTCCAAAGCTCAGTTTTGGAGACTGAATTTAATGGCATTGCATGTATGACTGCGCAGTAAATCATATCTATTCACTGATGATTGATTTAGAAAGGAGGTTAATATTTCAGATCCTGAGATAAAGACTGAAACTTGCAAGTCCATTGTGTCTACATTAAGTGACAAAACAATAACCACAAAATCACACAGGCTATGTTTTTAGCAAGCATAGTAATTTTCTTCTTTGTGTACTGAACTGCCTTAGTACGGGTTGAAAATAATGTAAATGGAAATTTTCCTTAGTGGCAAAGGATTAGGAATATTTCAAGTCATATTCAGAGCTTTTTCTCCCTGATTCAAGGTGCTCTTAGAAACAGCAGCATAAATGAGAAATTATTTCTTTTTAAGGTATTGGAATGATGTAGGCTTCTGGTTTTTTGAAGGAAAACGGAACTTTGATTTTCAAAGTCATTTGAAGATGAAACTTAAGCCAAATCACTCCTGTATTTTGCAAACTTAAGCCATGATCATCTTTTCAGAAAAAAATCATACTTTTCTCTTGAAGCAATTCTCAGATTTCAACTTGTGAAATTTGTTGCGCTTGCAGCTGTGAAAGTTTCTGTTCCTTCTTCTTCACTCATAGCAGACCATGACCATTTTCATAAATAGTCAATAGCAGCTTCCACTCTCACTTTTATTCCCTGTTCTTGACCTTTATTTTAATAGAGGTGGACAAGATATGCTGAAAGGAGAAAAGGTCACTGATCTGAGACATGATGAGAATCAAATTTTGATTTGGAAACACAGGTCTATATAAAAGCATGATATTTGATTGGAAGGGATATCTTAGTTTTCAGAGAAGAGATTTTGTAACTGAGGTTACAAAATCACTGACCAGCACCTTGAAGCAAGCTCAGCTTCCACTTCCCTTTATTCCAACCAGAATGTTGTTTCAGACCATAGTGTTTGGTGGCTGGAAGCCTTTTATATTCAGTGAAATTATATTCACAGCTACTTTATAAGGTTTGGGGGGGTTTTGTGTATTTTTATCTTCTTCTCCCTGCTACCCCCTTCTTTTTTTACAGACAGCATTCCCACCCTTTAACCATGATTATTTCTTTTAGACTAAAGCCAAGCTCTTTAGATTTTGAAAGGTTTTTCTTCTACTCTGTTTTCATATTAGTCTATTTATATATTTCTTCATCTCCTTATGTCAGTTAATCATTTTTTAACATTGATTGGACAGGAGTGGCCAACACTGTACATTCAGCTTCAAATGAGATTTCACTGGTAGCAGTCTGGCAGATAAGATCAATGACCTTTTCCCTGTCTTTTAAATTAATTGTTGTGTTATTTTGTCTTGGCTTTTTGTTGATTTATGTTGAATTTTATCTTGGATTTGCAAGATCCACAATCTTTATTCTTAATCCTTAAAAGATTGCATGTTAATTAGATGCAATGGATAGATCTGTATCTATTCAAATTTACTTCTTCTAGAGAATCCCTTCTGTCCTGTGCATCAACAATGTACAGTCCGTGAGAAACTCATACCTGCTCCTCTGTAGTGTGCCAGGAAAGAAACAGGAGAAAAGGGCCAGGTGCTTCTCACCCACTGCCTTTCTGTTCCCACAGGAAAAGGAGAACCTAATGTTGTTACAAAACTAGACTGAGTATTTAAAAGAAAACTGTTTTATTACATCCATCCTTCTAGACATTTTTTATAATGTAATACCCACAGGACAGAAATATTTTACCTGGAGAAGAGAAGGCTCTAAGATAACCTTATAGCAACATTCCAGTAGCTAAAGGGTCTACCAGAGGGCTGGAGAGGGACTTTTTGCAAGGTCACTTAGTGACCAGACAAAATGGAAGGGCTTTAAACTGAAAAAGGGCAGGCTCATTTTAGATATTAGAAAGAAATTTACTTGAGGGTGGTAAGATCCCAGGAAGTGTTCAAGGCCAGGCTGGATGGGGCTCTGAGCAACTTGGTCTGGTGGAAGGTGTTCATTCCTTTCCATGCCAGAAGGGTTGGAATGAGATGATCTTGAAGGTCTCTCCCAACCCAAACCATTGTGTTTCTATGATACCTTGATTATCTGTCATAACTCTTCATATCTGCTTGTTTTTCCTCATTACCTTCCTCTTCCTCTCTCCCTCTTCCTTCCTTCCTTCCTTCCTTCCTTCCTTCCTTCCTTCTGTGATCCCTTTGTCTAAATCATTGGAATATTTTTTTTAAACAGGCTTGGACAAGCAAAGAGGTTCTGATCAAGTGCCTATAGTACTTGAATCCCCAGCGAGGGGAACTGCGGAATTGAGCAAGTGCTTGGGTTTGGTTGGCTCCACAGTCACATCTTACATGTCCTCAGACACTGACTTATGAACTTCCCACTGTATTCACAGCTAAGACTGCAGGAATCTTGACAGCAGGAGGGCCAGGACCAGCTTGGGTTGCTGAACAGATTAGACATTATAATTATTATGAGGTCCTTGTAGCAGCCGGGACAGGACAAAATAACTCTGATTCCTGGCCAGAGCAGGTGGTGTCATATCCTGCCCTGCTGAATCAAGCATGCCATATAATTTAGATCTAGTACTGGGACACCTACAATCCTCCCACAAATAACATTTCATTTGAGAGGAGTCTCAGCTAGTTCTGTCAGAATGCGTAGTTATTGCTAAGCATAAAATAGCTCAAAGAGAAAAGGTAGCATGGACAATTTGTTATTCGTCACATCATGGTATTGCAGAAAGTAACAGCCAGGAAAGCTGAGCTCACTGCCCACTACATTAATGACCATGCTGCAAGTTATCAGGAGTCTGCTGGATCTGGAAGCCCCAATAGGCACAGGAATTTTGTCAAAAAACATCAATTACTGTTTGACAGCCACCAAACAACAAAACAAGAGTGGGTTTTGTCACTGAGCTCTGGTTTGGCTCCAGGACAAAACCTGCTCAATGGGAAGGGACAATACCTCAGGCTAAGAAATAAAAATGTGTCTGACAGTACTGACCTGTCTGTGGTGACACCAGATGTGAGATGAGATTTTGTTTTCCATTAGCTTCTCCAATACAAATTTAATATTTGTATTTGAAAATACACAGCGACTGCAGTGAAGAGAATGGGTACCCTGAAGGACAGGCACCTTGGGAATCATTTGTTACTATTTGCATTTGATGTGATTGTTTATAACCCCATGAGGTGCATGTGGCACACTGATAAGTGAGAACATCATCCACCTCTGACATCAGTGAAGATGGAGTGGATGAACAAGACCCATGGTGAATTTTTTGCCCTTTTCTTTACTTTAGAGTGAGACACAGCCACTTGTGAGCCCAGACTGAATTCAGCAATACAGGATATCAATCTGAGAAAAAATTTTGGATCTTGTCTTTTACCTATAACTTTCACCTTTTCTATCTTTCCTCATGATGTATAAATTTTAACTTTGTAACATTGTGAGATTTTAATCCCCTCAATATTTCTAGTGTAGATTAAGGCTAGTTTAGTGTTCAGATGAGCACAATGGCCACTCAGTTATTCACGCTAAGTCCTTTCAGAAAGCAAAAAAAAATATTGCCCAGTTTCTAGCAATACTGGGTAAATGTATTTTAAAATTTAAAGGGGAAAATGAGAGTAAGAGGAGAATTAACACTTCTCTTTATTATTTAAGAACTCCAGGAACTGCTCAATAATTTTAGATTTCTTAGTGTTAGGCATTAATTTCAAAAGCAATAAATAATCATTATAAATTAAGTCTATACTGATGCTGAATTACTCTGCTGCTAAAACAAAATGAACAAATTAACATATCTAATAAAGACCAAGCTTGCATTTCAGTGTTTGTTTTGGTTTGGGTTTTTTTTTTCAGATGCATTCTCCTGTGCACAGGAGTGAGAATTTAATACCTAAGTGAATTCTATCTCCCCATCAAATTTAGATGAAATTGGACTCCAGCTGAAATGCTTAGCAGGACAGTATAAGCATAATTTCCTCAAGAAAATAGTCTATAAAACAGCTGAGGGAATATTGACACTCCTTTACCCTGAGAGAACAAGTGGAGCAGTGATACTTCACCAATCACTACTCCTTTAGGATCAATGGGAAACCTCTTCTCCCTGGCCTGGCAGTCAGAGGATATGTTTAATTGATTCCACTCTTCCGTTTTGTCTTGTTCAAAGGAGGGGTCAATATTTGCTCTAATTGAGGAACCATTGAAGAATTTCTGTTAAAAGCCTCGAAACTACAAAACCTATAAGCACTCTTGTCTACTAGGAATATTGCTTCAAAATTGCCCTGATGAAGATTAATCAGGTGGTTAAAACATTGTGACATTATATGAGCATTTTCAGGGTCTCTCAGTTGTCAGGTTTGTTTTGTTCCTGCTTGTTTCTCTTAGCACTTCAGCCTAACAATGGATTTGTTTCCTCTGTGAATGATGAGCACTGCAGAAATAGTTGAAATAGTTTTTATAAATGTGTCTGAAGTTTTAAAAGCCTCTGACAGAGTCTTGACTGAGTGTTCTCTAAAAAAAGGCTTTTAAAGCTGTTTTTTAAAAAATATTATTATTTATTGTTCTTCATTATTTTCTCTTACTTATGTGTTTCATTCTACATTAGGACTGTGTTTAGTCTGGCCTCTGATATCTTATTTCAGCCATTTATCATCTGCCTTGGAGGCTGTACCTTTGAAGACAATGTGCTTAACTGGATCTACAAGAATATCCTATAAAAATAAAGAAGTTAAGGGAAACTAAGTTTTCTCAGTGCAGGTCTAAAGTTGTACCAGAAACACTTTTATGAGCCAAGGACCACCATGAAGACTTTGCACTCCTTGCATCTTCTTCCCATTAAACTGTAGTAGAGGATGGGAATAAAACTGATAAACCCCTTGGTAGTAAAAAAGCACTGGGCAGGAGGGCATTCAGCACGTGCTGCTGGTGAGGGCAGTCCCAAAGAGGAAGAGTTGGGGAGTATGCCTTGGTGTTTGGGTCCGTGTCATGGGAACTTCATTATGGAAATTTTCATACAAGAGAAACTTAATGGCATTACTCAAAGGAAGGTGGGAGAATTCTGTCTGAGGATGTTTTCCATGGCTTGAACTTCCATTTTCCTTATATTCAATTATGAAAAAAGCCCATAGGAAAGCCTTTCACAGGGAGGCTGTGACATTCACTATTTTAGGTTGCTTGAAAGAAAGACCATGCTCATAGAATTAATTTCACTCTGCATTTAGATCCCAAGATAAAACAGAAAGTTGTGTCTGTGCCCTGAATCTTCCCTCCCTCAAGGATTAAGAGGGAATGGAAGAGGAAGAACAGTGGTATAATGTGATTGTGTCATTTGCCAGAAGGGCTGAAGCACTTCCAATTTAGTTCTGACACGTTTTCACCCTGGATTTTGTTTCTGGAGCAGAACTATTTACTGTGACACTTGAATCTGACCTGAGCTGGAGAAAGTAGGCAAATGTAGGCTTGTTCCATCTCAAGCAGAAGAGTTATCAAGGGTTTCCTAGAATGCTTCAAGAGAACCCCAGCTTGGAAAGACCTCAGTGTCTCTATCAACTATTAATTTCCATCAGTTTTACCAAAAAGAGAAGCAAGCACAGAGGTAGCTGTTCTGCTGTCCTTAGATAACAGCCAAGGTGTAACAGAGGAGCAGTGAAAAGTAGGTCCAGTTCCTGCATCTGTTTTTTCCAGAGACAGCCACACTGGAAGACTTCTAAATAAATATAATGCAGAAAACCAAAACAAAGCAAAAGAGCTGAAATTAAACAAAAATAGAAACTTGTTTCTTAACTATAACACCACCAACAGCTGGCTTCCTGATAAAGAGGTTTAAGAGGATTTCAGTATTTAACTATGATTTGCTTTTTGCTGTTGTTTTTGTTTATATCACCAAAAGTATGGCAACAGAGAAAACAGTTGTTCTAACACAGAGCTAATTTTTCTCTGTGTATGAATCATCTCACAGAAAAGGAAGTGTAGAACAAAAGAAAGCCAGAAACTTTAAAAGGTTTCCAGAATGTACCCAGCTTATGCTTTCAGCTGAGCTTTGACATGTCACCAGTAGAATGGATTAAATTTTCAACACAAGCTCTAGAGCATCATTCCTTAAAAAGTTAGGGGTGTTCAAACTGTAGGATAAGTTCAGCCAAGCAGCTGATCTGTTCCATTTCAAATTCTGTACTTATATATTCTCCACTAGAAAAATACAAACAAGATTTAACTTCATACAAAAAAAATTATCTTCTTCAGGAATCATAGAACCATTAAGATTGGAAAACACTTCTAAGGTCATCAAATCCAACCACCAACTCACCACCACCACCATGTCCACCATTGAACCATGTTCTTAATTGCCATACCCACACATTTTTAAAATGTTTCTTGGGATGGTGACTCCACCATTCCCCTGGACAGCCTGTTCCAGTCTTTGAAAACCCTTCCACTGAATAAATGGTTGTAATTTCTGGGGGCATGTATTAATACCAAGGTTTCACTGGCCATTTTAATGAAAGCTGCAAGAAGCACAAAGTTGGTATTTGTTTACTGCCTCGTGGCAATTCCTGTGTTAAGAGCTTGATCTATTGAAATGTTCCAGATAAATTTCAGGAAGCTCTATGCCCTCATGCTTTTTTGATAGTGAAATATCCTAATCTTATCTCAATTATTTTAATAAGAAGCAGTGAGTCCTGAACAGCCGTAAAATAAATCAGATTTCAGTGAGAACTCAGTGTTCATCTTCTGAGAACATCATGATGTAAAGCACAAAGCAATCTATGGGTACTAAGCCACAGGCTGGGTCTGAATTTCCAATTTATGTCATCAGCAATGGGAAAAACCGAAGGAAACTGGTTCATATACCCCCAGGATACATGGTGGTAGTCTAGAAAAGAGAAATGATTTACCAGCAGTAGCATCTCACATCAGAAGAACACACATCTTTGCCTTTATGTGCATTCCACTCTGCACTTGGTTCTGTGCTTAGCCATGGTGTTACACTCAGCTGGTGTTTCTTCCAGCATCGTATCCTTGGCCTGTCACAGCCCCGGCAGGAGCACAATGACATTCAAGGGAATGCACAGCTCATTCTGTTTGTATGAGCCTTTACTGACCTCGTGTGGCTGCTGGCAAGGGCAAGACACTTCTTCCTCAGGCTTCCCTTGGGACTGTCCACTGCCTGTAGGACTAAGAATCCTTGTGATTTTTTAAAAGCATCTGCTAATGATTTGCAGCTTGGGAAGCCGACATAAAAGTTACAAAATCTGAATCATCCTTCCTGTTTTCCTTCAGAATACTTCTGGTGGCAGAGGCTTGCTTGTTGTGTATGCAATGAGCTCACAGGTTATTTGGGTCTGTTACTGCCACCCCACTGGCTCACTAGCCAGTGGCATTTCAGCTGTGGAGGATATGACATGGACATGCAGCTTGGGCTCAGAATTTAGTATTGAGAATAGGAGTAAAGATGTGCTGCCTGTTTAGCCCTGCCAAAGATCTTGCTTGTTGAAGCCATTCACAAGGAGATGAGGTAGGATGCAGCTAAAAACCACAAAATGCTTTTGGGAATGTTCACATCTAACCCAGACTGAACCAGACAGGGAGACTCTGCAGTTACTCTTACTGGTGATTTAAAATAACTTTCTTTTTGACTAGTTATGTCTCCCTGCCATGTACAGATTGCTTTTATGATTTATCAAAGCTTCTTATGGATGCTCTTTCCAAGCTGCCTGCTGCTTCTTTACAGTTAGCACAGTAGAGCACAGCTCTAGAGAGGTATTGCTATATATGTCCTACTTTAAAATCAGACAGGGTAATCCGTAAATAACTCTGCAGCTAAAGAGCTTGTGGCAGCTTTGGATTATACACCCAGGAAAAATGGATGTTTGTGGAAAGAGTTTGTACTATTTAAAGTGAGACATTTTTATGATTTTGGTGCCCAAGTCCACCAAAATAATTTGAAACTTGGTACAAAAATCACCACATCTATGTAAAACAAATTGATGGAGCATAGTCAGGGATTCCTGAACTAATCTATCCTACTGCACAGTGCAAGGCAGACTTCTCATGTTTCTATATATTTCTTTAAAGTCCGTGCAATTAACACCTCATGGTGCTCATGGGATGAATATATCCTAGATGCAGGTGAAAAATTGCTACTAGTTATTAATTAATGGGTGAATTTGAATGCAAAATATAGAAGACATAATGAGAGGGAGAAAAAGCAAGCAATGATGAAAGACAGCATTTTCAGTCTGGCTGTTGGTTCTTATTTTCAATGTCATGGCTCAAGGAAGAAAAGCACAGGCCAAGTTTCATCTGTCTCCAAATGTAGGCAATTTTGTATGAATATGAAGCTATTAGCTACCTACAGTAGAATTAACTGTAAGTATAGTGCAGTGTGGGTACTCTCTACTCTGTGCATATACTGTAGCAGCCTGTGTGTGTCTTTGTGTGACAGGGGGTGTATGAATGTGTGTCTCACTCCTCCTTGACTCAAATCAGAGAGGAAACCTCTTTGGAGACCAATAATAAAAACTTGATCAAGCCAATGTAAACTCTCAGGAACCATTCAAGCTGAAGAACAGGTTGCTAGAACCACCAACCACTACTCTGTGCATATCAGCGTCTGACCAATGACACCCAGAAGGATGAAATGCAGAAAACCCACACTTATTCTTTTCTTCAGTAATTAACCCTCAGTTCCAGTGCAATAATTAGCTCAAAGTCCAGCAGACCAGTTTTAGCTTGTTTACTTGTTAATTGCAGTCTTAATTGTGTAAATAGGTGCTTGGGTCTTCACTAATTCAATCTCTTTGAATTTGCCGTCTGACTTTTAAAGCCAATTGTTCATCACACTGAGTACTATCTTTGGTAACAGGATGGGAAGGAGGATATGTTTGTGTGGGAAACACTGGCTAGGGGGAAAGGAGGGAAAAATTGGGAAAAATAAATATTATGGAAAAGGACATCGATTGCAGCTACAGGTATGAGTTACATCTGGAAGAACAGGACCAAAGCTCAACCATCCAAAGGCTAGAACCACAGGGAACACATTGTGCTTCCAAGTGCTGGAGAGGCTCTAGACCAGATTTGCTTTGAGCTATACAGAGTAATATTTTACCAGATTGCATTCTTGCATTTGGCTCTCCAACCATAAAGGAAAAAAAAACCAGACTGTCCCTAGGCTTGAAAAGATTATAAAAGCTCATGTTACCCATGCTCTACTTCATATTGCTCATGCCTTTCATGAAGCTATTTGTGATTCTCTCCATTTCTCAAGGGCACATGCATCCTTTACTGTTACACTCCCCTAAGAAGTCATTCAAAGGGCCAGACTGAACTTTTGTCCCCTAATAGGTATCTGCCTATTGCCTTTGAGAAAATAGAGGTCTTTAAAAGTGTTGCTCTTATGCTACTTTATTGGTCTGGGAATCCCACATGTCTATGACTAAAACCTTACCAGGATGTAGACTGTGCCACAGATTTTTTGGAAAACACCTACTTCATTTTGGACAGCCATGACATCAAATCATGGTGTTTCTTCACTAGGAGTCCCCAGCACAAAATTAGATTGTGATGAGGATATCGTTTACCATGTTACCACAATTACATTCAGGAGAATAGTGAGGGTTATTTAGCAATTTTTTTAATAATGCACTAAAAATACCGATTTGGACCATCATAAAACTGGCATTGGTTTTGATTTCCTGTACAGTTGTGATGAGTCTCTCCTGGCGTTGAGCAGAGTACCTGCTTATCTGCTTATCCTGATTGCTTTGAGGGGCATTCTGCCAAATCACAGAGACTTTGCCAACTCCTGGATGTAACATTTTTAGAATGGACAAACAACTCGTTGGGATTAAGGTGAGGTCAATTCATTTTCTGCCTGTGAGAGTGGAATGTAATTATAATCAAAAGGAAAATACATTTAACCAATGCACTAATTATGCCCTCCCTGCTGCTGGCCCCTTTGCCATTTGATATGATTGTGAAATGAGTTAGGAAAAAAACTATCTATACAGACACAGGCACGACAACACAGCTCCTGCTGACTGCTAATCAGTTTGTAACAGGAAGGCAGGAATGCCCTAAATTTTGTATTCCCTCCCTGGTTGTATAAAGGCTCCATCAACCTCTCAATGTATTTGCTGTCTTTAGGAGTCTCTGGGGACGACACCTCTGGATAATTCTTTTTCCACAAGAATTGCCTGAAAGAGTGTAAAGCACTAGTTAGGACCAGGAAACTTCTGGAACTGGACTATGCTCTGCTTCACTTCCATCCTTTCCATTTCCCAAGTTAGATACCATGAGTTGTATCCCACCATATAGCACTACACTGCCATCAACAGTCTCTAAATATCTCTGGAGAAAAATTAAACAAATAGAGAGGGATATATCCTTGATAAAAGGATAAACAGATTCTTGTGTTGCTGATGTACAGTTGTGACTAATTTTAAGTACAGATGTATTTCCGTGGAAATTGTGAATTAAGACCAGAAGTTATGGCTATAGTCCATGTCTATTTGACTAGAGTAAAAGCAGAAATATCCTTTACTTATTTGGTTAACTGGCATAGACATGGCCATAGAATCATGAAGAAACAACAAATCCCTCCAACCCCAGCCCGACAATTTCCATAACTTCCTGGTAACAGTGTGCAGCCAGGTGTAAGGAAATTCACAATCACAATATATAGGGCCAGAGGAACTCAAGTCTACTTATGAATAACATTCCTGAAACTCATTTTTAAATATTGAACACAAAAACACCTAAAAAGTGTCCTAGAATTTACTAATTTTCTGCCTTCAAGGTTTTGTTGTTTCAACACCTTGTTTCATGGACTCATTCATTTCACTGGTCAAAAAGAGCTCCATGTTCAAGGCCTTTTATACCATGATTATTTTACTTAATAATTATGTATTCAGTAAGTCAGAGTTGGTTTTCATTCTTCAAACAGAAGGACAGTCTGAAGCATAGAATGACAGAATCTTTTGCATTGGAAGGGACATTAAAACCATCTTGTTTCAATCTTCCTGCCATGGGTAGATGCACCTTCCACTAGACCATGTTGCNTTATACAGGTTTCATCATAACCATAATAAATAAGCATTAAAATTTCACAGTGGCATTATCAGCTTTACATTCATGATCTTATTTATACAAGGGACCATGTCAGATTTCTTCAGCTTTTTTTGTATGGTCATGATTCAAAGTAGTAGATTTAAAAATTAAAAGCCCTTTCCCTTAACCTATAAGGATCTGTCCACAGTAATCCACTGACTTGATCCCTTGGAGAGGTCTGCATTTGTCTTAAAAGGTATTACTTTTAAAACACATTTGACCAACAGGAAAATTGGCCTTAAAAAAACCCCAGAACATTTGTTGTCTTGTGGTGGTCTGACTTAGAGATGCCATGGATGCTGCTGGTTGCCATTTAAGATCTTGTGGCTGTATAAAGCTCTTCACTAGGTCAATCACTTGCAGATTTGGTCCAATATACCAAGAGTGCATTTGACCAGCATTTCTCAGGATCAGACCTTTAGTAAAGACT
>VWZS01006470.1:373539-393186 GCA_013397075.1 Rhabdornis inornatus
CCACTAGACCATGTTGCTCAAAGCCCCATCCTTGAACATTTCCAGGGATAAGGCACCAGCCACAGCCCTTCAAATAGCTCAACTATTTGCTTGTAGTTGAGCGTCTCTTATTCTACTTCTCTTTTTCACTCTCATCATGTTTGCCATGAGCTACATGGACAAAAGGGGTTGGGGAATTTACTATCAAGAACCAGGGAAAATACAGACAAAAGGAAGCAAAGATTTTATTGACATTTCTTTACACAGAACACAAGCTACACAAAATGCCACAATAAAGCATATGTAGAAAAATAGTAGAATCATATTGGCACTGATGACTATTCATTATTATTATAATATTATAATATTATTATTATTATCATCATCGTATTTTTATACAGGTTTCNTTCAAAGTAGTAGATTTAAAAATTAAAAGCCCTTTCCCTTAACCTATAAGGATCTGTCCACAGTAATCCACTGACTTGATCCCTTGGAGAGGTCTGCATTTGTCTTAAAAGGTATTACTTTTAAAACACATTTGACCAACAGGAAAATTGGCCTTAAAAAAACCCCAGAACATTTGTTGTCTTGTGGTGGTCTGACTTAGAGATGCCATGGATGCTGCTGGTTGCCATTTAAGATCTTGTGGCTGTATAAAGCTCTTCACTAGGTCAATCACTTGCAGATTTGGTCCAATATACCAAGAGTGCATTTGACCAGCATTTCTCAGGATCAGACCTTTAGTAAAGACTATGTGAATGCTGTTGAGTCTGAACCTACATTCCAAGAAAATTGCTTTGCATTTTGGTTTTCCTTAAAATATCACAGAATTGATTCAACTTCACATTTCCACTTAGTGAGATTAGTTTTGTTTTTTGATGTAAGTCTCACTTAAATCTTGACAGACATAGTTAAAGAAAATTGAAGTGTGTGGCAGTTGACAAATGTTCATTAGGGAAAGGGAAGTAAATTAGACAGAGGCAGACAAAGCACGTGTTGTAAATCTTGGTACCTTAAAAAAATATATAGTACAGATTTTCTAAGCTCTCAACCTCTAATTATTGCCTTTTCTGTCTGATTTGAAATAATTCTTGAGAAACATAACTGCCTCAATCAAATATAATAATGTCTCATTTAAAAGTCCAACCTCTAGTGTCACATGATGGAATTGGCTGTACTCATATTCAGACCACAGAAAGGGTTATAATTAAAAATACCATAGACTACTCATCTGCAAAGTTCAGCCTCAATATCAAGTTACTGCATAAATTCAAATTTGCAGAATGTTGTAGTTACTGTTACATGCACCAGTTATATCATGCATATTGCTTGCCCTGAACAATCAGCCCCAAAGGAAGTACTTGTAGAAGGATATTTCGCTGATGCTTTGCTTTGCAGCCTGTGTGCACAAACATGGGCATAAATCCAATGCTAGTATTTTACATCCACTTTGCAAGAGTACAAATAGTTATCAAGCTCAGGGGCCAACCTCTTGATTTTGTACAGTTTTTTTATGCTTAAAAACCCCATAAATTTGAAATGCCTCAAGCTGAAATTGCTCATTTGAAACTCATCCCAATAGTATTTGGCAGTTGCTTATCTGACAAAACCTCAAACTGTATTATTTCTTTCAAAAAATTTTCTAGCCTTGCCTTTGTTAACTAAAAATTGTAATAGTGTGCATACAGAAAACCACTTTCAGAGCTCATTATTTACAGGAAACAGTAGGGTTTAATTCCAAGAGGTATTTTCTTAATGTTTAATAAAATAAGTAAAAGTTAACTCTGAAACACAGGATAAGGATCTTTAAAGAACAATGCTACTATCCATTGAACTCTAGTACACATGTCAGTTGAGGAACAGTGAAGGTCCAATTTTAGGTGGTACCATTCAGCTGGGAATTAATCCACCAGTGTAAGGTGTTCCATTTAAATAGATACTGTAAAAATGTGGTTACTTCTGCTGCCATTGTTAACTTTAACTATTAAAAAGTCAAAGCCTGATTTTGAGGGCTACAATTTTATTACTTTGAAGAGAGTGTCATTAAGGTTTACAATATTCTCAAACCAAGAATATGGTTCCAGTGCCAAAAACAGAGTAAGTGTGTTTGTACATTGCATACAGGGAAAGATAAGACATCAATCAAAACCTGCCTCAGAGATGTGTTTTGTTTGTAATACAAACTAGAATGTTTAATTTTAAGCGCCTGAATTTGCAGCATGGAACAGAGGGATAAGAAACAGGACAGAATTCACCTGCTTTCTTTATTGGCTAAATTAGACTCATCAACATAAACTTCTTCTAAACAAGAAAGAAGATCTCCCAACAGACAAGTCTTTCCCACTTAAGGCTTGTACTGTTCATTGAAGGTAATTCTGTACATAGAGAAAGTTTATTTTTTTGCTGTCTCAGGTGCTGTGCCTAATTGTCTAAGCATAATTGAAAGAGATTTAAGATCAGATTTTTATTTTTTTTAAGTACTTGAGTATATTTTAAGGGAGTTGTAAAGATGATTGATGTCAGAGTCTAAGACAAAAATAAATAGATTCATTGTTCAAGTCCAAGAAAACAAGTTTCAGGTTAAACTGTTCCATTTCTGAGGAATCTTATTATTAGAAACAAATTCAAGTAGAAAAACATCAACAAAATTTTCAATTTACTTCTGAACTTTGTGATTTGGAATATGCTGATCTGTGTTTTGACCTGATAAGTTTACTAAAAATCCAATAATATTCTGGATTGAATTATTTTGATGAATTGGATAGGATTTTGGAAAGTATTCTTTTTGATTTCTCTGTCATTTCTGCCATCTCAGTGGGGTATATTCCTGTCACATCCTAGACAGGAGGAGGGTTTATCTTTTACTTCTTCTCAGTCTGTCAGAGCTATATCTAGACTGTGACTCACCTGAAGACACAAAAAGGAATGGGACAAAACATCAGTGTATGTGTTTTCTTGGCAAAACAAACACAGTAGAAAATGAACACAGAACCCTCTATGAATACCAGTGGGTTTTCAGTGATGTGGGTTTATTTCCACACATGCAGTGGTAAAGGAATACCATGGCTTGTCTAGACTTCTTGACTCATCTCCTTCATATTTCATAAGAAGATTTAACTGCAGAAAGAGGAAATAGCTAATTTCCCAAACTGGATGCCTAGTCAAATATATAGAAAACTAAAATTAGTAAGAAGAGTGGCAAAGCTGATAAATCATTGGTCTACCAGCTTAAAAAATGAATGCTTGGTTGAAGAGGATGGATGTCAAGGAAAATTAAAAAATGGTAACAAGCTTCCTGTCTTAGGAGACAGGGCAGCTCAGTTTGACATGTTGCATTGACCACGGAAATCATGGGGTTGGTAGATAAAACACACATCAAACTTAGCACTGCTTAGATAAGCTTAGTCAGCTAATGGTGTGACAAGAGGTTGACAAATCACTGCACAAAAAACCTCCCTCCTCCAATGACGTGGATGAAGCCAAGAAATGGCTCCTTCACAGGAGTTCTGGAGGACAAACACAAACTGCCCCCAAAAGCAACAGAAACCTGTGAGGCTGAATGATCACCACCAGCTTCCTCCCAGGTATAGTGTGGTATGGTAAAAATACACTGTGTATGGGAACACAGCTTCACCTCTTATGGAAATAACATACAGCTCCTATGGGAAAAGACATATGTACTTTCTGTGTACATATGTATTTAGGGTGTATATCATATGGGAGAGCTGACATACAAGAACTATATATTAGCATTTTTACTGAAAGTGATGACTCATTTTACATCAAAAACGTTCCCACTCAGCCTTTCCTGTGCATGTAGCTGCATATTTGATAGTGTCAGAAATCAGAATTGTCAGAAATTCCTTGGTTTCTTTGCACAGCTGGGAATGATGCACATGATCTTATCCATATAAAAGTAGCAAAGAGTAAATGTCCCTAGGGCTGGAACAGGTAGATTCCTAATACGCTTATGCTTTCAGGAAGGAATCATAGACTTCTTAAATTAATTGCTTGAAATATTGGAGTTTTCAGCACCAAAAGCTGTTATTAGTGCAACCCCATTTACAGGATGCATTAAAAAAGTGAGGCCATCCCAATATTCCAACTACCCACTCCAAAATAAAAGAGAATTACTGAAGAATGGACTTTTATGTGGAGAAGGAGTTTTTGTCCCTTTGGATAAGTTGTTTGTGTTTGTAGCTAATGTCTCTCAAAGACTGGAAGGCATGATGGATTGCAGTAAGAGTTCACTGTATCACAGTTTCATATATGAAGAGCCAGAAGATACTTTAAGACATGAAGCTCCATGCAATTAGCATATAGACATTGGACTTATGGAACATATATGCATGTGTGCAAATCCATTTCAGATAGGTATGGTTAGGTTGCTACTTGGATAAGGGCATCTTGTAGCACTTTGGGTGAAAGTAGAGAATTGAATTTTCAAAAGCAGAGAAATCAAGTTTCAAGGTTGTAGCAGAAGTTAATTTAGTCTGACCTTTTGCATAAGAAGAGTTTATACATATTTATTCTTTATGCTTTTATCCTGTGAGGGGAAGGCCTGACTCATCTGCATTTAAAGCATTCTAACTGTTTAACACTGATTAAACTGTTCTCATAAGCATTTCTATTCAGTGCATGGATTTCTCTTGGGGAAGTGCAAATGTATTATACAGTCTTCCTAAAATAGAGAAGAAACAGCAGCAGCTCTGTTCACATTAGGCTTCCTCACTCTCTGTGCCCAAAGCAAAGATTAATTCATGGGGGGCTGGAAGATTGCAGTTGTGGCAATGGGAGAACAGCTCCAGCTCTTCGGATTAGAGCCTCAGACAGGGAGAGGATGTGATGAATGCCAGCAGCCAGAGGCCCTCCTGAACAGGAAAAAGGAACAGTCTGCAGCAGAGCTACCGTCCAATGAAGTTTGCCAGTTCCTGGTGCCTCTTAAAACCAGTTCAGGGTTGAGAAACTGGACGGGGCCCAACAAAAGATCCCCAAAACGGTGAGGGGTCTAAGCACACAGCTTCTGAGGACAGACTGAGTTTGTCTAGTCTAGCCTGGGCCAAAAGACACCAAGTGACAAAGAACTGTCTGAAAGAATGGAAAAGGAAGTTACAACTGTATCAGAAGCAAGATCAACCCTGTGGAATAAAAAGGTGGGATAAAAAAGGTAACAGAAAGAAGCTGCAGCTCAGAAAGTTTTAACTGAATTTTTGAATTTGTTGTTGTTGTTGTTTCCTTGGTTGTTTTCCCTAGGAGTCATATACAGCAGTTGAGAAGGTATTCCAGACTAGCTGTAGTATATCCATCACCAGATGTTTTCAATATCCAGCAAGACAAATATATGGCTGACCCTACCATGAGGCTCATTTTAATCCTGCTTTTAACAGGAATTATACAGGGATGCTTCCAGCTGTTCCTTCTGAAACAAAATATTCTGTCATCTGTAACACTTCTGGATAGGTGCATAGCAGTCTTCATAAAGGGCTGAGAAAATTGACTGGAATGAATGTGTGAGCACGATATCACACTCCTGGATAAATGGAATGGCAGTGCTGGATATATTTGTGAATCCCTGTCTGCACTGACTTCACAGTATATGGAGGAGATGCAGTCAGGTCATGGAAAGGTGACCAAGGAAATATGGGAATGTCTGGACAAAGCAGAACAGTAGTTTAGGGCAATTCAGGCATCTCAAAGAAATATAAAATTTAGGAAATCAGGAACAGAGCCAGGGGCACAACCTGTGCCCACATAACCTGTGGTTATGTTTGACCCAAAAGTCAAAACCAAACCAGAGTGAACTTCAGCTAAACATGTCCCCCACTATAAATTTCATTTCTCCAAACATTAATGGTCTAATTTTTAATTCAGTGATTATTTATCCTGAGACTATGACACTACAGCCATAAAGCAACTGCATTAAAGAAGATGAACACTGACTCCAACAGACCTGTATTTATACTGGTTTATAAATTTAAAACAATTCATTGATTAAATAAACACTTAAAATTTGGGGGAGGAGGTAAATTTAGCTATAAAATGTCAATTAGAAAACATTAACTATCAAAACTGCTGAGCATATGTGTTGAAATAAAGCAAAGCACTCCATAAGAGTTCTCTATGGACATGACCTTTAGCATCTAAATAACCAGCTGGAGTGAAATATATTAGGCTGTTCTGATGATAATTTATAAATGGAAATTTAAGTCCACAAAGAAAATAATCATTCAGCTAGGCTGGCACATATTGGTATGCTGAAACTCAGAAGTGCTCCATGACTATTCATTATATATTAAATTTCATGGGGTATTTGCATAAGCCTTCTCAAGAGCCTAACCCTGTTATTAGAAGTTCTCATCTTTCTCCTCCATCACTACTCAGCTATTTTAAATGCAGAGGTAGAAAGCAAGAGATTTTTTTTTCTTAACACGGCAAAAGCACCAAAGAAAACTACAAATTCTAATGAAAACTTTTGCTTGAATTCCCAGTTTTCACACTGTCTTGTGATAGCTTTCTCTCTCAAGTGTGGCTCTTTTCTGGCAAGGGAGTAGTGAAGAGGATTGGTCAGTGGATATTTATTAAATGCTTTGAAGTAAAATAGTGCTCAGAATCTGTGTAGGTAGTTCCAAAGCTGTGTGCTAAGGTTTCAAGTCTTTAGAAAATAATCCTTTAAAGCTAAAAAATTTCAGCTTCATCTATTGTCAGTGGGCAGAGCTGATTTTGAAAACAAACTTAGAGTTTCATTAAGGAGAAAATGAACATTCATTGGAGGCCAGAAAAAGACCCATTTCCTTCTAGATTTTAAAGGAGCCTTATTCATATCTTCAATGTTTGCTTTTGATCAAGGTGTGCAGTCAAAACTTGCACACAGACATGAAAAACTGAAGAAGTCATCCAGTCCACAAATGCTGACCTTCCAGTTTCTGTCTATATCTTAGACACCCAGAAAGAGAAGTTCCCTGGACAAGAAACAGAGGTAAATAACCCTGAATGCACCAAAGCAGAAAACAAGATCACTCCTGGAGACTTTCAGCAGTAGCTACCCCTCCTCACTGACTACAGAGAGAAAATAAGCCTTTTATTTTAGTAGAACAAATTCACTTTGCAACACATTTTTAAGCACAAATTAGGTGATGAAAATAAACAGGATGAATTCTACAATTCTCCAAGAAAAAATTCCAGAGGATCCAGGAGATTGGATTCTCATTTTCCAGGAGATTGAAAATCAACTCTTTGAAAATCTTCAGTGAAGATGCAGAAAGAACTCACTATTCTGTCCCTCATCTATACACACTTAGTCAATGCTGCAATTTCTCTCCATCCATACTTTTAAAAAAGTCAATTTCAGAAGATATTAAATTATTTTTAAAGACGGGAGCAATGGTGTCTAGGAGACCCAGAATATTGGGGAAAAATTAATCCAGCTACCAATAAAGGTATGATCATAGAATTATAGATATCCACTGAATTGTTATAACCACACTGTTTTCAAGTTTTTCAAATATTTTAAAACAGTTAATGTCAGTCCCCTTAAATAGTATAGTCTGCTTCAGGAACTTCTTGTCTTTCATCCATCCCCCTGTCTTTGTCTCTGTCTTTCAAAGCTTTGAGATCTGCTGGCTCTGCTCCTCTGATTCTACACATGGATTATCACCCTTCCTCACAGAGAACTTGCTCATCTGGGCTGCAGCTCATACTTCTCCTCTGACACTGGAAAATAGCCAAATGCACTTTACCTGGTGGAGATCCTCCTTGCTAGTTTTAAGCTTTTTAGATGCTAAAAAACAACCTTAGAATGCTGGCTTAGTTTTTTACTTAACTGAAGAATCTCTTAGAATGGAAGGCAGCTTCACTTCAAACACAGTTGACACTAATATTGACAAGCTACCAAAAAAATAAGTTTGTCCCTCCTCTGTCCAAGGTCTTGAAAAATTCTCTTATCCTCTGTGAATGTGACAGCTTCACTGAAGAGTTCAAGCCCTGCCCCCATAGACAGAGGAAGCCAAAGGGTGCTTGTGCAGATTGCAGGGAAAATCCTTGTAGAAATACTGCAAATGTACTTAAATGTATTTAAAAAGGCTTTATGTGAAGGGACAATATATTGAAATTCCACAGGTTGTGACAGAAACAAAGAAGATAACTGTGCACTTGCTTTGCTAATTTTTATGAAGATAATTCTTGCTATATATTTCTTTCCATGTAAATACAAAGCTGAAAATAAGTCCATGCTGATTACAATACTTTGATGAAGCCCAAAAACTTAGATATTACTTATATTATAATGACAATGCATATTTCTTTGCAATATAGTCTACATAATTCAGTGGATTTATGGTATTGAGAGGCAACATCCTATTAAAAAGAATAAAAGGAGAAAAAGTGAGGGAGGCTATTCTGAGAATCTTAAAATGGAAACTCAACTAGGCAGCTACTGCCAATATATCCCACAATGTTCTGCCAGTAGAAGGAAGATAAAATCTGTGTCTTATCATTTGACAGGAATGATACTTCCCAGATTTTTCTGAGGTTCCACAGGAGCTTTCTTCCATACCCCACAAGATGAAAGTTATGTGGACCTGATCTAAGTCTATAAACAATCCGATTCCAACTCTGAAATTAGACTGAGCCATCAAAGAATTCTATATGAATAGGAACACTGACACCTTTAGGTATATTTATCCATCAGTCAAAGCACTGGTTGGAGTACAGAACGTCAAAGTGAACATATGGAAAGGCTCACCAACTCCTGCAGCAATGCAGAGACCTTTTCCCATGTCATTCTCTCACAGTCGTGCAAACTGAAAGCTGGGAATGCTGTCCAATACACAAGGCAAGGCAAGAACCCCCCATCTGAGTGTAAGGACAGCTACACTGGTTATTGTCAGACTCAGGACTGTGGAAGTTGGTGTGTGAGACCTGGAAAGAAGCAAACTTCTTTGTACAGACTACGTACACACACAGAGCAGGCGTGTATATAGGTGTAAAGTCACTTCTTTCTAAATGTTTTTCAAAATTTTCAGTTTGCAGACTCCTGAATGTTTTCTACAGGTGGACCAGACCCTCATACAGCACGCTGAAGGTTGCTTATGGTTAGAGACTGCTTTTCTTTCCTGTTTTTCCATATAGTCCTGGTGCAAAAGGGCTGCACTATATAACAGCTCGATCTCCATGTCCCATTATATTTAAAATTTTCTAGACAATTTACTGAGAAAGAAGTAAGTTGTGATATGTCAGTGCAGCTGGCACTAGACTGGCACAAGACTAGACTCACAAAAAGTGAGAAAGAATTCCTAAACAAGAAGTGGAAACCACAGGTTCCCTGATAGAATTCATTTGTTAACTGGGTAAAACTGACTGTTACCATTTAACAATCAATCTGTAAGGGAAAAGAGAGAGAAAAAGAGAGACACACAATAGTATCTACCTATTTAATTAAAGTACTGAGGTATTAAGAAACTTGTCAACATTGAATCACACCATGGAATTGCTCCTATATGATTTCTACCTCTATAAGGGCACAAGATTTTTATGTGTAATGCTCCTTTCCAGATGGTTTAATCTCACCCTTTGATACATACCTTCTTTCTCCTTCCTACGTTAAAAACATGCATTAGTTATCAAGCCAGACTTTTTCTTTTACCAGCATTTGCAAGTCTGCTGAAACTCTTTTCTTGAACTAATTTTGTGTAAGTTTTTTCACTTTTTTTTCTTTTGAGAAAAAATTAAGTGGTTTTGCAATCTCTGTAGCTGTGATGCTTTTTGTTTTCATTTTGTATTCTTATTTCACAAATCTCCACTATCTTGATCTTAGTTTACTGGGAGTTTTGACACCTAAACTCAACTTTGTAATTTTTTTACAGTCATTGCTAGAAGATATAGAGACTTGTTCATTTGTACTTTTAAACAATTTGTATTTGCATTAAAAAACTGCCTGCCTTCCAAACAAAAATAATTTTGAAGAATTATTCACTTTCTCTTTTTTCAAAAAACTACTGTGACATTGAAAATTTATCAACATTTTATGAAAATGCACAGAAATTTATTGAAACTTGTCACTTTAAATCTGATAACTTTGTGATAAAAATCTTAATGTAAATTTGATGAAAAAAATTAAAATAGGGAAATATGTTCTTTTTCAAACCCTTAAAAACTACCTAGATATCATTGCACAAATAAAGTTTTACATAGTTCAACCAGCTGTAACCATATAATTATTAGGACTGCATATAGCACTGCAAATGGGCATTAACAAAGTATTTAGACAGTATTGCAGAGGATCTTAAGACATCCTTATATTTTTTAAGCTTTCCACAATCCTTACCATTCTATATCTCCAGCCTTTTTTTTCCAAATGTTTGGGCTTTCCAGGGTATAACTGGATAGATTTTGAATTCGGTATCAGTGTAATAAATTTAAAAAAAAAAAAATGTTGAGACAAGTGGACTTAGATACAAATGTAAACGTAAAAATTGTACCTTTAAGGTTATAACAAACACAGTCAGTTATGATCCTCTATAAATGTAAACAGAAGAAATGTTAACAGATGCCACTGATATTTTACAAGTAATCCAATACAGTCCTCTTGGTTTGGCAGCTTCTACCTTGAATGAAATTCTTCCCAAACTAAAGTTGGGGTTTCTTTTTAAAGACAAATATCAATATTTGTTCATTCTATGCAAAATACTTTACTCCTTTCCATTATTCGAATGTACAATTTATATGTTACAAATTATTACCAGTAATGGAACCATCCAATTATTTTCTTACAGCAAAAAGAAAGACTGAAATTTTCATAAATGGTTTTCAGACTTCTCAGTTCATCACAAAGAAGGTTTTAACCTGAGTTCACATACAAGTGTTTCCTTGTGTGTTAACTACCCCAAAAGTGCTACAAATGTAGAGCTTTGTTAATACATAAATAAGCAGTAAATCAAGGACAGACAAGTTCCTGGTTTAATATTCAGGAGAAACGGGAATATATTGGTCCAATCAATCACATTAGAGAATTAACCTTCTTATTCTGATTCTGTACTTCAGAAGTGTCTCATGTCTTCATGAGGACAAAAACCGTAGAAACTGAAGAGGAATATTTATTTCTTCCAAAAGCACCAAAAATTGGAAGCTTGAATGCCTTAAAGCCATAGCACTTTATTCTCTGAAAGAGAAATGGAAATGGAAAGTTTGAAAGTCCCACCTGATCTCATTTTTAACATTGCACTCCTTTGGCTAAGGGAGTCTCCTCCACTCAATGGAAATGTTGGCCTCTGTTACCCCGTACTTCAGGCACTATTTGAAGTAGTTGAGTCCCGCCACAAGGAAAAACTTCTCCAGGAAAAGTTCAGAGTCCAGCACAGCAATGTGGGCAGCCCGACCTATCAATGTGTTGGCGGTGTTAGGCAGAGCGTGGAACACGTTGTGTCTGATCAAAGTGCAGTCCTTGGCCCCAATCAAAGGCTGGAGCAGGTTGTTTATCATTTCTGCATAAACAGGACCTGAAAAAGAGTGGAGATATCACACCTACATGCCAAAGCATCCAGATCCTTTATTTTCTTCCAGTATAATTTAATTGCAGTCATGGAGAGAAGGAAAATGGAGGCAAAGCCAAAATAAGTGTAAGAGACAGCAGTCCAGTTCAAAGATTTGCCAGGTGCCAGAGTGGTGTTCATCTGATGCAGGCACTGGCCATGAGGAGGGATCTGCTGAAGCTGCTTAGCATGAAGCTTGGGACATCCTCAGCCTTTCCTCTGTCAGTGAAGAAAATGCTTGTGTTTCTTTTAGGGAAGTGGGGTTGGACTCACACTGACTATGAATTCAAATGTCAGAGGGTCTGGCAGGACACAAGTTCATTTGGGTTTCTCTGGGGACTCTAATGCAGGAAGGGCATCATGTAGAGATAGTTGAGGTGTTTATAAGGGCAGAAACAATGGCTCAGGAAACATTTACAGATAAGTGATCCGATGTATTGATAAATGTCAAACATGTCCCCGAGGAACAGCCACTGTAGGTGAGTTGAAGAATTTCCTTTTAAATAATGTCTTAGGTAGGATGGAAAGAGCTGTCATTTAAGTAAGAGGTGTGAAGGCAACCATGCTGATTATTGGGCCTGTGTGTCTCTTTCTGCTTCCAAAGAGTACCTCCATTTCTAGGTAATCACATATGTGAAATGGGGATGAAATTGCACCAAACATTATTGCTGGATGTGGTATCAAACTGAAGCCATGAAACATTTTATAAATGAGGAAGACTGCTAATAACAAAAGCAATACACACAGCCTGAGCTCACAGGAGGGCCTCTGGTGGTGTGAGTTCTGATGTGTTTTGCAGATTTTATTACAAAACAATATGATTTTAGATCTGTTCCTTAAGTTATCTTGCAATCATTCAAACACTATTGAAAACAAAGGGAAAATCCCCTTACTTTGGATGTGTTGAGAAAGATTTCATTATGTGATAAAAAGGGGAGAAAATACAAGTAAATCAGTAGACTACAGAAAAACATTGTCAAGAGCTAGTTCTATTATCACTTAAAAAAAAAAAAAAACTTAGAGGGAAGGGGAGGAAGCAGTAAGAAACCTTTGATTATGACCTGATTGAAATTTGTTTTCATCAGGCAAAGAGCTTCTTGAAAAGCTTCTTTTATTGATTTCAGTAATTTCCTGTGAGAAGTGAACACTTTCTTCCTTATCAAATAAACATTTGAGTTTTCATCATGTTGATGAAAAACCCTTCTAATGTAATGACCTCAGTTGCACAGAAATGCAATTCTTCAACAGCCTTGGGAATATATAAAAGACCTTAAACATACCTGTGTGTCTGTCCTTAAGTGCATTTTTGCACATTTCTATTCTTGCTGAATGAAAAGGTACGTATCTGTCTTGGGGTGAGGCCACTAACACAACATTTTTAAAATACTGAAGACCTGTGGCAAACATATTAAATACATTAATCACAATTAAACACAGTGATGAAAATGAATACAGTGTGAAAACAACATGGCTATTTCATGTTCAAAGGCTTTTGAAAATCTACAGTGCAAAATAGATGATAATAATTAAAACATGCAACACAATCTTAGAAAGATCCATAGCAGCTTAAACACATTTCTGTTGCTTCCGTGAACTACTTTTAATGTATCAACATTCACGTAGGTTAATTGTATGGCAACAAGGAAAAGTAAGAACTGTCTGAAAAAAATGATACTTTTATTAAAACCTTATTCTTGCAAATATTTATACCTCTAAACAGGATCAAGTTCAAAAATAACACAACAAATTAGTAAAATTCTCCAACAAGATAGAGAGAGGGAGAAGAAAAGGAATTGCTATAATGTCATACTGTTACATTTGTGTTGAGTGAGTCTTAGGGTTCATCCAGCCCCTGCATGCATCAGTCACTTAACAAATCCATACTGCTGGAACATCAACTGAAAACCCCAAATCCTCCCTCTTCCCTGGAGCTAATGGGGCCATTGATGAGCTCCTGCTGTTTGACCTGCCTATGGTCTCTTGAGTCCATCACCCGCATTTAACAGAAAAGTAAGAAAATGGACACTGATGATATAACCTAATTGTTCAGAGAATATCCTGAACACAGGAGAGCTGTGGGTTTGTCCTTTATCTTTCCCTCCATCTTATGGGGAAGTTGTCCAGAAGGAGAGCCAGGTTGGATGGGGGTTTTAGCTACCTTGTCTAGTGGAAGGTGTCCCTGCCCATTGCAGGGGGATTGGAATCAGGTGATCTTGAGGGCCCATTCATGTCTCTATGATTCAAAAACTATGATTTCTAGACTTTAATAGAAAATCTGACCATCACCACCACAATGAAAAGTCCTGCTGGCTGCCTTTCCAAAACCTGACTTAAGGTGTTTATAATTTTCCTCTTGTGCAGTCAAACCGAGTTTGCAACTTTGATCTGAAGTAAAAGGTAGGAGAAACCCCAGTGGGTGTTACCATATCTAAAACCTTATGTGAAGAGGTTCAATTGGGAGGAATATTTTATTGTGGGTTTTGTTTTGGACTTTATTTTCACAACAAGCATGAGGAATATTTGTTAAAGAGATTGAAAGGTAACAGGGTAACTAAAGGTAACTACTTTAATAAAAGAGCCAGAAACTGCTGGAGGCTTAAGGAGTCATCTGGCAATGTAAGCACAACACTGCTTCTGGCATTTCTCTCTCTGGGGATTCTCCCCACTTCTTTTGGGAGCAGGGTGCCAGAGTAGGGACATCTCTCTATTGAATCACTGTGCCAGCTCATACATTCACATATGGACATGTCTACATCTTCAGATATTTTGCCTAAGCATCTACCAAGATTATTCTGACTTTGCAGACAACTGTCTCCACATTTAAATTTCTGCTTTCTCTATTTTCAGGGACAACATCTGCATTTTTAGCCTCTTATATCTCCAGTCTACCAAGCTAACAAGCAGCAAATCACTTTGACTCACTACACATGCTTGGGAATTCATTGTTTGGGAAGTTAAAGTATGAGCTTTTTGTGTAGAACCAATTTTATTTAAACTCGACAGTAGTAAAGCAGTCATCAGCTGTATTCCATGGAAATAAGAATGAGGGAATCAAAGGGAAAATTCAAATAACACCAATTTACATCAACCTCCTGTCATTGATTGAGTTATGTAGCATATCTGTAAGATTTAGATGTTCTATTCATATTAACATAGTCTTTGTTTCCTATTAGCAGTGTACAAAAGTATTAGAAAAGAATTAAACATCAAGTAGTGACCTTGTCACTACATACTTAGCACCAGTCTGCTCACACTCCATATTAAAAATAACTATTTAAAAAAACCTTCTTCAACAGAAGGAACATGCTTGCTTTCTTTTCTTAAGAAAAGCCTGATTTATTTCATTTATTCATGACAGACTAAAGAATAGAAAAAAAAATTCTCTATTCAGACATCATTTTTCTAGTGCGAGGCCATACATCTCTCTCTGTAGTACAGAAGTGTCAGAACAGACATGAATAAAATTTGCTCTTCATCTCTCAGAGCCATATTTTCTAGAGACAAGAGATGTTAAACTTACCAAAAAAAATAATAAAAAAGGAAAAATGGTTTTCATCTCATAGCATAAATTAAGCAGTGATGGCCTGTCAAGAATGATGTTTCTTGCTTGCAGAATATAAACTTAGGTGCATGTTTACTGCACAATGAAGGTCTTATTTAATGCTTACAGTTTGGCAAAGACGTTATCAGATGACTTTCACAGAAAAAATGCACAGATGAAATTTATCTTAGATTTTAGCCAGGGCAACCCTTCTAAAAAAAGTGTTTAAAGAAAGATCATTAACAAAATGCAGATTTCCTCTACTCCCTAGAGAACAGGCCAATCCAGCACAAAACAATGGAATAGTACTTGGTACTTACAAAGGCACATCAAGCCCTACTCACCAGTTTTTTGGCTGAGCTGATAGAGGAAACACTTGCGCAGATCCGCGTTGTCCCTGAAGGTCAGTTGCAAAAGCGACCCTGACTTTTTCAATTTCTGCATTAGCCATAGACCTGGAATTAAAATTGGTGCATATTTTTGTCCTTTGTAAATTATCAAGCAGGGGGGTTAAAGACATGTGCTGTAATTTAGTAGAAGTTTTGTTTGTTCTTGTACTTCTAATCAACAGGAAGAAAAGTCTAATAAGGGTCTCACAGGATAGAGGCAACAGTTTTAAACTAAAAGAGGGTAGATTTAGGCTACATATAATTCTTTACATTGAGGGTTGCAAGACACTGGAAGAGGTTGCCCAGAGACTTGGTAGATGTTTCATCCCTGGAAATAATCAAGGTCAGGTTGGACAAGGCTTGGAGCAAACTGATCTAATTGAAGATGTCCCTTCTCATGGCAGGGGTGGAACTAGATGATCTTTAAAGTCCCTTCCAACCTAAACTATTCTATATTCTGTGCTTGTCTCATGGTAGTAGGAAAACACTCAGGAAGACTGAAATGTGGGACATTTCATTTCCATAATAATGTCTCTTTTTCAGTCATGGAGATACCTCTCTTTATTAGTAGCAGAGGAGAAGTGGGAGACTGAGTGGAAACAGGTTCATGTCTCACTGCTGCACACCCCTGAGCTTTCCAGGGAGCAGTATGATGGACTTTGTAGATATTGAAATTGCAATTTTTTTCTGTATGGGTTTGAAGTGTTCAGCAAATATCTTCCACAACTTCAAGGTAGAAGTCATGTTACAATAAATTCCTACCTCCACTTGTTGCCCTCTCATGCACTCTGCCATGGACAAGAGCCAGTCAAAGCTTTCCCATTGACTCTTACCTGTACTAACCAAAGTGCTGTTGTTGTAGAGGGTTCCCAGGTGAGGCCCAGAGAGGGACAGGAAGGTGTGTAACTTGTTGAGGTAATAGCGAAACCTGGGGCGCGTTAGTACAGATCGAATGATGACGTTCCCGAGGGAATGTCCAATAAAACTGTTGGGAAAGAAAGAATTACATTAATATGAAACCCATTTGTGTTTTCTTTAAAATAAACCTAAGGATGGCACAAATGGCTCTGGAGGGAGGATACTGTCAGGGCTTTCAGTAGGATCCTTTATCATTTAATGGGTTTTTTCAGCCTACAAGATTGTCTTTCATAAGAATCTTTCTTCTTCATTCTCATCTATAAGAATGTAAAAAATTAATCTCACTGATTCAATAGCTTCTGACACAAGGTCCTTTAGGAAATGCTAATTTCACTGGATGTTGCTCATGTAACTCAAAGAGTTACACACTATTTGCTATCATAAAGCTTACCTTACCTTATTCTAGATATGGAGAGGTTGTACAATTGGATATGCTGAATAATTTCATCCAATAATCGGTCAGTCATTGTATCAAAATCAGCAAAAGTATCAGTCTGTTGAAATATTAAATGAGTTCATGAATAAAAATATATTACACTTATTGCAAACTGATGTAATTTTCAAAGTCAAATGCAAGCAGAAAGGTAACAACCAGTGTAATTTTTCGTTATACATGCTCAAGGGGGAAGAAGGGAGATTTTTCTCAGTCTCCAGATCCTCTTTTAAACTGAAATTCTCCTTTGAGAGAGGTTGCTGAGTGATTCCAGAATCATAAGCATGATGTTAAAGCAGCCTGACTTGACACTGGTGAAAACTGCTAATGCTCAGCTGCTCTAGATACCACACTCTGCACATGGAAGAAAAGCTTTTGGCATTTAGGATTCAACAGATTACCTCAATAAAATACTTTACAGGATTATAAATTAACATTAGGGTTACGCTGGTGCTGAGGATGTCATCACAAAATTATTTGGCCATCTTAATCAAATGCTGTATGTTTGTTATTCAACAGTCATCAGTAAGAGAATGACTGCTAGAGACAGACGAATAATTTGTTGCTTGCAACAGTACTGCAGTTGTGAGACAATAAAACAAGCAATATATTTCCAGTCTATACAATTACAGGCAGATCTTATTCAGAACTTTGTAATTTGGCAATCCAACAGGACTCTAAATCAAACTCGTAACTAATGAGATGCCACAAAACAATCATCAAATGTTGGAACAGCTATTCAGAGCAAAGATATGAGTAATTAATGCTTTTGAAACATATCAGTAATTAATGCTTTTGTGACACAACTCATCTTGCTAATTGCAGCCCTTGCACAGGAAAACATGACGATATTCACTTTGCAATACAGACTTAAAATAAATGTTCTCATAAACTACAAACAGTCCAGTAATCTTCTGCCTGTTCATTTTTTCTGCATTGATAATGATTTCCTCCTAGGCTCATTATTGCAAACCTTTCAGGTTGTTTAAAAGTGCAAGAATATCAGCCTGAATGTTAATCATAAACAAAACATGTCAAGAGTCATATTTCACCGGATTATATCTCCACCCATTACTATCACTTCAGCCTGATTGAGCTTGTCAAATGCATCAGAAATGAATGCCTAAAAAAGTGATTTGAATTCTCCTCTATAAGGCAAACCAGCTAAATTACTGATTTCTTGGGTCATTTTCAGTGTGGTTCTCAGAGAAGGAAAAAACAGTGGCAAGATGCTTTACATCAAAATAGCCATCAAGCCACCCAGATTCCACTTCCAGAGCTGTGAGAACTTCCCCATATTCCCAGACAATAAGATCTCTAAATAGTTTCCATTATGGACTTAGAATAATGTTAAATGTAACATGTTGTAAGATGTTTGATTCTCTGAAAACATTCTCTTCTCTTGGAAGAGGCCTTGATGGAAGTATGAAGTGGTCTCCTGACTATTTTCACCTTGCTTCATTGTCCAGGGCTGCTGCTGACAGAGCTGTGCACTGGAAGATGGCCAGTTCACAGACATGCACCAACAAGCCACTTCAAAATGTAAAAGCTTTTGAACAAAGAAGGTTAGAAAGTTTTAACTCAGGTTTCTCAGGTACTCATAAATCAGAATAATGTTTCTGACTGTACAATGGAAATCCTTATCTTGTGCATAAAGTTAGGCCTTTGGTCATAAATATGGCTCCACTGCCAAGCAAAGCACAGGATTCATTTCTGTTTTTCTACCTAGACCAGCAATCAATTTTTCTGGAAGACATTTCTTTATCATTCAAGGAAATAAATCCCGCAAACACTGCAACAGGAGAAACAATGGCTGATGCAGCAAAAGGAGCTGACAACACCTGCTGGATATTCCACATCCTCCTGAGAATTTAGCACTACTAAACTTTCTGCTTTCTGTTGGTGCTGTGTTGCAGAGGCACCAGGCTGCCAAGTTTGCAAACTGGCAGGATAAATCCATTTTCTTCCTCTAAGGTCCAGTCCTATTACTGCTAATGGCATTGCCTTTGACTTTAATGCCAGGAATATTTTCCAATAGGTTCAAACACCCTATCAAATTAGACAGGAATAGAACCAGGCCTTTGCACTAAATGTTACATAAAACTCCCTGAATTCCCCAGCAGTTTTGTTTCACTCAGCTGGTGAGAAGGCTCGTGCTGAAGGCACTATTTCAGCAATCAAAAGGAAGACAGAAATTAGCTCTGTACTACCTGATTTCTTTCAGACATTAGGAAGTCCAGTTTTCCACCAGGAAGTCCCAGTTCTATAAAAGTCTTTACCAGCCTCAAATCAGCGCTGTTACCTAGGAAAAAAATGGCACTTTATAGGATGCAATTCAACAGAAAAATAATCAATATAGAGTCAATTTAACACAGCAACCTCGACTCCGCAGACCTCTTGCTAAGTGCTGCTAAGAACATTATCACACCTCAGGATCATCCATTGGAACAACAAGAGAACAGGAATTCCCACAGCCTGTCCCAGGTGGGTTGGACCTCACCTGCTGCTGTGGGGGACTGCATAGATGGTGGGGAAGAAAGGGCAAAGATCAGGTCCAGAATAATCTGTCTTCTATTTGGTGAACAGCAGAAGTAAGACAAAAGACAAGCTAAGGTGAGGCCCCCGGGGACACCTCAATACCTGTGCTGGGCTATAGAGCTGTACCTTCAGATGCAGAGCAGCCCATTCATTTATTCACAATTACAGGTGGTGCTGAAATACTATCTAACTCCTAATACTACGAAAGATGCCTCATTCTGTACTAGGAAATTCCAAAGTCTTCTGAAATATTTTCTTGGTGAAGAAGGTACCACTACCTCACGAGAAGGGCATTCCTGCTACTGAGATATTCAACGGCAAACA
>VWZS01006470.1:393274-439441 GCA_013397075.1 Rhabdornis inornatus
TTTTTTTTTTGAGATTTGTCAAGAGAAAGTTCTCATTTAACATAGCTGCTTCCTGCTTAGAAAGCATATACGTAAAACATCCCAAGACCTGCAGAGGAATCTGCAGTGAAGAATGTTTTTTATTCTCTCACTTTATAAAGTCAGCCACTATCTAATCTATAACTGTTTTGGGGGTTTAAAGAAAATTTCCCTCCTGGGGACATACTGCAAAACAACCAAGCATCTGTGGAAAGACAAAGAGTTACTGCAGTGCATTCTTCCTGTACACAGGAGGACTGATGTGCTTTGGTGCAGATTGCTGTTTATAAAAACAAAAACCAAAAACCAAAACCAACCAAACAAACAGAAACAAAAAACAAAAACAAAAAAGAGAAAACAGATAGCAGGACCCCATATATTAGCAACAATACTTAATATTCTTGTAGATCCTTTATTAATGGACTGAATAGCATAATAAGGAATAAATACTTAGCTAAAACAAATACTTAGAGTCTCCATTCTTTCATACTTGCTGAATATCTGTCTCTTTTTTTTTTTTCTTTTTTTTTTGTAATTTACACCAAAATCACTTACAAACAGCAATCCTTCCTGGCCTTACCATCCAATCCATGGACACAGACAACCAGGTGAATTCCATCTTCCAAATTTTCTTCCTCTTCCTCTGGTGGAAAATACGGGATATCAGAAGCTAGTACAGATAAGTCACTGTACAGAAATCCTTCAATCTTCATTTCTTTTTTAAATTTTTCTTTGGCCTGATAAAAACTGGAGAATACATTAATTAATCACAATAGAACTGAGTGGTCAGCAACAAACCTTCAACCTAGAAATGAGGAAGCTCGTCTTTGCAAGAAATTATGTTTTCAACTTTCAAGTAGAGAACTGGATGCAATTCCTTATCTTTTGGGACTGACAGAAGTCAGAATGAAGGGAATAAACTCTGTTTCTTTGTAATTTGTCTGCATACAGGCAAGAACTAAAGTGCATTAGCAACTCAGACTTGCCAGAGGAAGAAAGAGTAGCAAAAAAATAATTTTCTGGTAGTTCATAAAATGAGACTGAGGTACAGAATTAGCAATTTTGCCTCTTAACAATACCATTGGCCTTATAGGTACAGAAATGCAAAATGTATAATTTTGCTACCATCAGATGCACTTATAGTCAGGTAGAAGGTGATCTCCCTCTTCCTCAAGCTAGAGTTAAAGGATGCATCTCATGGGGTAGATATTTTGGGGCTTATTTGATTTTGGATTATTTTGAAAATATTTAGTAGCATTTAGAAGAAGAACATCTCAACTCTGAAAGAATTGAGATAACACCTTTCCTACTGGAGGTCTAAAATTTGACACTCAAATTCACCCTGAAGCATTCTGCTGCCTGAAGATGCCAAATTCTTCAGTGGCTTTTTCAATAAAACTTATCCAGATAATTTAGGAATTGATAATCATAATGTATGTGTAGAATTAAGTAAAAAACTGGGACGGACAAGCTTTGGAGATATAACCTTTAAAGCTTGGGGATCTCTTAAGGCAACTTGATGTAATCATAGATCATTAAGATTGAAAAATACTTCTAAGATACTCAAGTCCAATGGTGAGCAATTACTTACATCAGCCCAAATAATTTTAAGGGACACAAGAATGAAAAAAAATCTTTTGGGCCACGAATCTGGAAGTCTTGGAATAATGTGCATGAATACATGCTCAAATATTCTGTTTCACAAAAAAGAATCCAATTCTGTGCTCAGGTCTGTCAGGACTTGAGCATGGCGTATAAAACTTCAGGACACTTTCAAAAGAATAAAAACAAAGTCTTGGGTTGAAAATGAATGTACATGCTGACAGCCAACATTTTGGGCAGCTGAATGGGCTGAGAAATTTCAGTGCTGCTTTTTTTCATCAGCATAGCAGAGGCACCAAACTATATTGGAAAAATATAAGTGCTAGTGTGCCAATCTGTGAAATGGGCCCCTGTGACATCAAGGTCACAATGTGGCACTTTTGTGTTGGGTAATGGGGCAAGAAACAAAAATAATGCCTCTTCTCCAGCTATCCATGGTTTCAATTCTCTCATTTTTCTAGTTTGAGAAGGTGAAGTTGAGATGTATCAGCCAATCTGAATTTCCCATTTCAGAGTTTGGCTACTGAGTGGAATTATTAAAGCAGAAGAGTAAAACAGTCTGTGGCACTGCCACAGTGAACTGGCTATCTGGGATCGATACTCTGGTATGGGTAGCCTTGATTTCAGGAAGGAGGGTCAGCTCTCAAAGATTACTTAGATACCTAAGTCCTACTGCTTGTCATGAGAATTAAGGACCTGATGTCTTTGGCAATCTCGGTCTCTGTGTTTTCATCCTTCCTGTCTATTTAGATTATTCATTCTATAAGAACCATTTGTCTGTTTGTATTATTTATATTGAAATTCCTCAGGCAGTTGTCTCAAATGCAAGCTTCCTGTATGCCTAGTGCATTAGGGTCCTGAACTGTGTCAGGTTCTCTTGGCATTACAGCTACATTAATGAAGAAATTAGTCATTCTTACTTCAGCATCCTTTCGTTGGTCTCTTCATCCGTCTCATCTGAATTAGAAGAGACAACTCCAAAGGAGCCCAGCGGCTGGCGTGTGATGGGGAACGCAGCCTGCTTTGCCGAGGAGCCCGCCATGGCAGGGGTCTCTTTGAGCACGGAAGAAAAGGGAAGACAGGTGGCTGTGCAAGAGATGGACAGGTTAACCACATCAGCAGCCTTTCTGCTTTCCAGGGCTACTCCCTCTGTCGTGGCCAAAGGAAACCCGGTGCCGTTCACTACAAGTTTATTCTCTTGGCTGTCGGGCTCCTGAGGATGTTCAGCCTGGTGGGACCCTGCCGCAGGGTCTGCTGAGGCAGGTGAGTCATTGAGCTCAATTTCTTGCAACCCCTGCATTTCTGCATACACTGCAGGGCTCTCCTCAGTGAGAGAGCTGCCACATTCTCCTCGCAGTGAGCCAGATTCAGTGGAGGTGTCTGAAGGAGCTGTAACAGGATAGCAAAAATCTGGTACCACCTTTATGCTCTGTGAAAAACTCTCCTCTACTGAAATTCTACTATTGGAAGAGCCCTGTTGTATTTTTAAACTGTCCGGCTTAAGTTTATCCTTTGGATCCTCAATGCATGTATCAACCTTATCTATATTTTTGTCCAAGTAATTACAAGCCCTTGGTGTTTTTAAGCTGCACTCACCATTGCTCTCCAGTGACAGGCACTCAGAGACATTATCTTGGAGCTGCTTCGGACAAATGGGTGGTCTTGTATTTTCCAAGCTACAGCAAGTCTCTGGAAAACCTTTCTTCTCCTCCCCTTGCAATTCAGCATTACTGCTACTGTGTTTGAGGAGGGGTTTGGGATGTCTTCTGTGTTCTATTTGTCCACTTTCACTGGTTATTTGGCACTCAGAAAAGTCCATGATTATTTTTCCATCTTTATCTTCTGTTTCCATGCAGCTTCTTAAGTTTTGATCTGAATCTCCTGAGGTGGCTTCGCTGTGTTTTGATATATCCACCTCCTCCGTGGGCTCTTCTGGGCTACTGATCTGAGGAGCAGAGACAGATTTTGTCAGTTTGGTAAGCTCCACTTCCCTCTCCTCTTCCTCAAAGGGCAAAGAGCTGATGGATGTGAGTGATGCTTGGATACCACTGGGCAAGCTGGTGTTGCTTTCGGTGTGGCCACCCTCCAGGGAATTTCGGTGGATGGCGTGCCTCCGGACCAGGTGGTGCAGGATCTCTCGGTCACTGGGCAGCTCCAGGGCCCGGCTACGAGCATCAGACCATGCCACCGAGCTTGGTTCACTTTCAATGCCTGAGTCAGATATTATAGAGGAAGATCTTTTTATGACCCCTGACATCAGGGTAAATTCTTCACTCTCCTCACTTCTTTGCTCCTTTGTGACTGATTTCACTTCACAGATGTGTGAAGGCAAAGCTTTCAAAACAGGGAGATGAACCTTGGTGTCTGCATCCTCTGGTTTTCCAAGACTGGTCAATTCATTCAATGCAAGCTCAGATGAAGTGAAATTAGTTTCAGGATGACCAAATTCATCTAGTTCATGTATTTCAGTCCTGTCTTCCAAGCCATCAGTTCCACATGCTCCGCATTCATACTGAGCACTGACAATTAGCATGGGCTCACTTTTGTGAGAGTCCTTATTGCTGGGTTCCATGTCTCCACAGATAACATCCGCCCCAAGTCTATTATCTTTTAATAAAACTTCCTCAGATGTTTTAAAGTCTTCTGACATGTGTTGTGTATTGCCTGGCTCTGAGTCAGAAATAGTTTCCTCGCTTGAAACAAAAATATTTTCAGGTTTCCTTTGGCCTTCTTTGTTTGTTGTACATACCTGAGATGTGGAGTGCTGGTTTGAACTCTTAGCAGCAGCTTCAGAACTGCTGAGGAGGCATGAGGGATTCCTGTTTATCCTGTCTGTGTGTATTAGTGGAGTATCTTTCCCAAAGTCTCCTTTCATTACTGCAGTGGCATCATCTGATGCACAGTCTTCATTTTCTAGTTTTACATCCATTTGAGTGTTTGCAGGAACCTCAAAATCTGGGAAAATTTCCAAATTCTGATCTAAAGAAAGAAAGTAAGAAAGAAAGAAAGATAGTAGCATTACCTGTAAGAACACAACAAATCACCCCAAAGAACTGGGAGACTTTGAAAGGGATTTTAAAGTCGAAAATATTATTCTATATTTTTATATTATAAAAATTATACACACATTAAAGGCATATTACAAATGCACATGCCAGAGTGCATTTAACTAGAATTACACTCAGTGAACAGTTATAGTAAGGCCAAAGAGGACAATATTAATAAAATACACCCTCCTCAGTGTACCTATACGGCTAGTTTTTAGAGCATAGATAAGCAAAACAAAATGGATACTTCTTTGTATTCCTGGTGTTTTGGGCTTTTGTTCATAGTATAGCTCTTACTTTGAATCAGTTTAATACTCAGTTTAATAATTTAAATACTTTTAGTGAGCACTTTCACAATTTAGGCAGTAGAATGATTGTGGAAAGTGAAGATTTTGTATCACAAGCTATATTCTCTAGACTATGGACACCTATAGTATTAATATATATTCCTTCCTTTGCAATCTGAAAGATTGAGTGCAAAGAAAAAAGGCAGTAAGGGCTATGAGGCTTTAATAAATAACTGGAATGAAATAATTTTTAATTAAAAATTTGATTTAGGCAAAGTATTTTTTGGAAGGCAATTCTCCCTTTCAGGGGAGTGTGGGCTTTACATTGTGGAGTTTTGTTCTGAGATTTCTTACCACTAGATGTCATAGTAGGGATATCAGTCTAGTATTTTTTTCTTTAAATTAGTACTGTAGCAAAAATCCAAAAGATCTGATTTTTTTCCCAGATTTTTCCTCCAGCTTTTTTTTTTTATTTTTAAAAAAGCCTAATTTAAAGATAAAAAATGTGAAGGATATACTCTGCTGTAAGGGAAAACACTAAAATTCAGCTGTATTTCTTAGGGGGTCACGGTCTCTTCCAAGCTCATAAGCCCAAGGGATGTGAGATCACTTATCCTGGGCTGGGGAAGTACCTCCCTCAGCTCAAGCTGTCTCATGAAGCTGTGCCCTGTGGTGTTTCACTCACCTTTGCAAGGCATGTCTATGTACCTATCTTCAAAGATAACTGGGAGTGTGTTCCAGTCCCCATCGATGTCCAGGCATTCCGCCGGCAGCGGGGGCATGCTGGTGAAATAATCCGAATTACGAATTTCTGTGGAAATCTGCGCGTGGCTCTGGATCCTGGCAGCAAAGTACAAAACAAATTCAGTGCTTGAGTAGCTACTGTGCTGTTTCTTCATTATTCCTGGAAGCCCAGATACACAGGCAGACAGAGTAAATTTATTTAAAGGGAAGCAGTACTGAATGATGGGGGGTACCCAGAACTCTTAGAAGGTTTCCATCTCTCAGTTAGAGATAGCTACAACTTGCACAATCCCTTCCTGAAAAATAACAGTGTTTTTGAAATTATTCCAGATCCCACTGCCACAGGATCCTCTTAGCTGCCATAACCCATCACTGTCCTCCCAAAGGTCCCAGCTGGGACTGGATCCCTCAGCTGGTTTCTGGTCAGGAAATGAAGTCTGACATTCTGGCTGTGGTCAGGGTTTCAAAACCCAGATGCAGGAAGCAATAATCAAAAATTTGGTTGAGCAGTACAGGGAGGAACAAAGCCAAGAAGGATGCATGGCAAGTGCTCTGTCTCACTTAGATCTGAGTACTCACAGAGAGTTGTCTCATACATGTATGAATCTGAAGAGCTAAGGCACATTACTCAGCCACTGTCTTTTGACAGTGTCACAGAATCATAGAATGGTTTGGGCTTGAAAGGACCTTCAAGATGATTTAGTTCTATCCCCGTTGACATAGGGGGTAGGGACACCTTCCACCAGACCAGGTTGCTCAACCTGGCCTTGAACACGTCCAGGGAAGGAGCAGCCACAAAGTTTCTGAACAACCCATTCCAGTGCCCCACCACCTTCACAGTAAAGAATTTCTTTCTAATACCTAATCTAAACCTACCTTCTTTCCCTCAAGCCATTTCCCAATATCACTACATGTCCTTGAAAAAAGTTCCTCTCTGGCTTTTTTGTAGCCCTCTGTTTCCATCATTTAGACCACTCAAAATGCTACCTGGCTCTCCTCAGTGAATGTGACATCAAACTGGCAGATGAATGTGTGTTTGGCTATAATAAATAGAATAATTTTTATTTCTGATGAGCTTTCCTATTTAAACATCTGTCTCAAAAAATGATGAAAACATGAAACACAGAGAATAAGACAAAAAGATTTTCATTTATCGTCAGCTGAAATCTGTTCTTCATCTTAAAGCCATTATCTCTTGTCTGATTACTACTTACCCTTGTGAAAAAGATGAATAATTGATATTAAAGTGAGCAAGGAGAAATAATTTTGTCTGTAAAATCTAAGGAGGGAATGTGACCCCCTAGAGGCCTCCACCCTGTGCCACACCCAGCCTACTGGGAATGGTGTGTCCTCTTCTGACTGAGCAGTCAAATGCTGTGAGGTACATACGTGCACAGCTTCACACAAACCCACAACAGCATGGGTGGCAAAATACAGCTCCTGTCTGGTAAGAAGGAAAAATAAAATGGAAGGGAAAAAGCCATACTGCTTGAGGTGCTTGTACAGCACCTGACACACTGAGCACTGGTCTCAGCTGGTGACTGTGTGAACCCAACTAATAATGCCTACTACCACTCCCAATATCAATAATACTCTGACAGCCAAGACTCTTTTTCCACCTACATCATCTAGCAAATTCAGGAAGAAAACCTGACATGACCTCCCATGTCAGGCCTTTATAGACCAGCTTTTCTACACAGATCAATTAATATTTTTCAAACTTTGTTTTGTTTTGTTTTGTTTGTTTTTTTTAATTTACCTTCTTGATAACCACTGAGGAAAACATTATGTTTATCTGTAGGAAATGGGCTACTCCTGTGACTGCCTGGAGAAACAGAAGCACTTCATATAATTAGGCTTTCCCCTGCACAGGGTTATGTTTGTTTGAATGGGGCCATGAGTGTGTGTATCGTCACCCCAGGATTGTGACATGGGGTTTTCCTTGTGCACAGCTCCCTAAAATCCTGACATGGGAGAACCAAATGAACACAGCTGGGACCCTGCAGCTATGGTGCTGCTCTAATTTGGCAGAACAAGGCAGCTTTGTACAACCCATCCACTAATGAAGTCAGGGCCCTTCCCATCAACACTGAATCAGCCTTAATGTCTCCAATGACAGCTCTGAGAAAAGCAATTTTCTCCTTTGCACTAGGTCAAAAGTAAAGGTCTCACTTAAAATCATCATTGTGACAGGATCTGATGTTGTGGCCTTTCCGCCAGTTCTGAAAGATGGGTTTCACACTGGTAATGTTGTGGTCTGCCCATGGTGACAAATAGTCTGGATAACCTTCATTACTCAGAAATTCAGATCCGAGCATCCTTCTTTGAACTCTGCCTTCAGGGGTCAGGTCCTGAGTATCACCCAAGTCCTCCACTTGGGTTCATGGGCTAAAACCAAAGGCAGGATTTGCCCTGGCTCCTCACAATTATCAGTTTGGTTGCAAGCAGGAATTGTCCAGTAGAAAGAAATTCTTACCTTGGAATGGTTTGGGGATGGTAAAAAGCAAATTTGTAAATGTTAAAATTTGTTGCTCTCCAACAGTTACTTCCCACTAAAGGTACCAGTGCTGGATTTGATGCATTTACTTTAGGAAGTTAATTGAAGAATGGTAAAAATATATATATATATATTTAATTATAAATTAATTATTTCTGGGGCCTGCCAGATCAGTCATTTATTTTTTAAACTAATTTCAATTGGTTTACAATGTGGAGCTAAAACAGAGCAAATTACCTCTCTCGAACCAAATTCTTTCATACTCTGCAGAAAAAGATCTCATTCTTGACTGCAAAGTATTTTAAAGCAAATTTTTAGTCATTCCAGAGACAGGAGAGTGTTAATGGGTTACTTACAGGCCTTCCTGGAACATGAGCACAGCAGGTTTCTGGTGCTCAGTGTAGAAGAAGGCTTCTGAGAATCTTCTCACCTGAGAGAGACAGACACAAATTAAACCTAAGATGTGCTGAAATGTGATAAGTGCCATCAGCCTAAAAACACAGCGTTGACTATCAGGACCAGATTCCTTAGTGTTGCCATTAAAATAGAGTTCAACTCTGCTTCATTTTCCCAGTCCAGCACAAAGCAGCTGTTGTTGCATATTTTGCTGCGAAATAAGAAGACTCCCTTGATAATAAATCAAAGTTTGATTATCTGCATCTTCTGACTACTTTTCTAAAACCTGTCAAATTTACCATTTTCCCTTGTATTGTTAAATTTGGGAAGATTTATTCTTTCCCCACTGTGCAAAAAAGCAGTGGTGGAGTGACTTACTAAATTAGAACAATCAATAATTGATCTTCTCTTCTGTGGGAACATCCATAGTGACTCTCAAACTACCACGACAGCAGAGGAAGTCTTACATATCAGTCCAGAAGAGAATGATCCCCTATCACAGTAGAAACACACTTGCCTATGTCATGATACTTACAAACTGAGAGCTCTTCAAATCTCTTCATGGACATTACATCTTTTCAGTGTTGGATAATCAATTACAAAAGAGCCATGAATCTGAAGTGGCTGGCAGAGCACAGAGTGTGAAATAAGCAATACAAAATTCAGTGCTGTCATCTGCCCTGGAATAAGCTTTGAGTTTAAATGAATCAAGCATAAATGCAATCAAATGTATTGAGCTGTTAAACTGCAGCCCATACATTCCTAATAATAATTGTAAAAGTGACCTCTGTCACAGGGACAGAAAATGGCAGGGAAAAGCATATGTCAGAGCATCTCAGCATCTCCCTATATCCCAGCTGTGCTTTAGCAAACGGCCTTACTGAACAAAGGACAAGCATCCCTTCAAAAAGACTGCGTCTTAGCAGTAGGACTTTTCATTCAGGGTTCTCAAACATTTTTCCAGAGGTGGAAAAGTATAATTACACACAGTTTATATGGGGAGGAACCAGAGCATGCAAAGTTATGTAATTTGACAAAGGTCAAGAAGAGAGTTAGCACCAGTCAAGGCTGGAACAAACCAGAGGCTGAGATTCACCTTGCTGGAGCTGGGAGCACATGAAGTTGAGTCTCTTGACTGAAAGCCACCCAGGTCCCCTCAGAGTCAAGGGAGACCTCGTCAGACTAACCAGAGGAGTTTCAGCATCAGGCTCTCAGCCACCCAATCCTGAATTTTATGCCCCATTTTTGCAAGCTCCAGGGGAGATTTGTTCTCGTCACTCTGACCTCCACTGACTTTGGCAGGAGCAGAACATAAGCTGAGGTGTCAATACCTACACTGCACACTCCTAATGCATGCAAGGTGAATCCTGCCCTTCCTCTACTGCCCCTACTCTAATGATTAGATCAGACTTTGAGTTCAGCTCAGGTGATGTGCTGAGCTGGTGTCTGATCAATAACCAAGAATGTCCTGATGGAAGACAGAACACATGCTGAATTAGTCAGATAAGCAGATCTGACAACATTTGCTCAAATGACAAGTGGTTTTGTGCCTTCTTTATTACCAAGTACAAGAAGCAATTTCAACACCAACAATATTAATATTTTGTTGTGTGCATTTCATTGTGAGAAAGGCAAATAGCTATATATATGACAGTGAAGAAAACAAATCCATATTCCTTATGGTAGTTTTGTGAAACCAGTTGAGATGAAACTGCATTTTTTTTTTATTTGTCACTGTGATGTTTGGGTTTTTAAAAACAAGTGTTTATGATTTATGGATATCAAGTATAGGTGACATATACTCCTTCCCACCCACCTCCTGTTCTACGTCTGATCCTGGTGTTCAAAGTTACTCATTTTATGTAGGATCCTTAGTCACACAAATTCAACCATCTTCATTCCAGAAACTGAAATCTGTAATTTCAAATCCTGGGCTTCACCTCTTCTTCCCCTCCTCTTCAACTCTTGTTGTGCTCACCCCACTTCATGTATTATAGGCATAGAGGCAGAATTGGATAGGAAATATAAATCTAAATAAATTTCTACTGTTTAAGAGGAGGTGACCATTACTGAACTTGCTTTTGATTTCTTAAGATTACCCTTAGCATGTGATGTTCCTGAGTCAGATAAGCTGTGACTTCTGGATGGAGCGTTGCCACCTCTAGGAACTGTGTCCACAGGGCCAGGAGGTGAGAGCAAAGCCAGGCGAGGTCCTTGCTTATCTGTTCTGCTATCTTCTCTGGATTGCTCAGCAGCTGAAGGACAGAAAGGAAATTATGAGATCTAGAATGCTATGGAAAAGAGTCAGTTCCTACATTAGATTAAGTCCTTTTAGGAACAACAGCAACAAGAAAAACTTTTCTTGATTTAGGAATGTTATTACTAAAGCTACTATTTTCAGTTATTTTACCCCAAATAAAGCTGATTCTATATTTTTTTTTCTCTTTAAAATCACATATTTTAGTGCAAATGATCTCAGCTATGCAATTAGAGAGAAAGCAGCAGGAATAGATAATTTTTTGCAGACTCTTTACTGTAGGTGTAGTAACTGGGGGGAAAAAAGTCAAAGAGTGTGGGTTCCAAATTATCCACCAGATGGTGCTGGATGCTCTGAAATAATAAACCATGGCCTGACTCAGTTAGCAAAAGGAGCCCTCTCAGCCATGTCACATTAGAATACAGATGGGTGATTGAGGGGGAACTAAACAAGAAACCTCAAACCAAAGCACTGTCCTCAACACACGATGCAAACAGACATTCCAGAGTGTGCTGTTGCCCATGTCCCACACTAGAACATGCTGGGTGTCTGTGCTAAAGCTCTGTGAGAAAGCAAAATCTCTGCACACCAAACTTCCTCATTTCACAATTTCGTAAAATCATAGAATCGTAGAATGGGTTGGGATAAAGATCTTCCAGTTCCCTGCCATGTTCAGGGACATCTTCCACTATCCCAGGTTGCTCAGAGCCCCATCCAACCCAGCCTTTAACACTTCTAGGGATGGGGCATCCACAGCTTCTCTGGGCAGCTTGTGCCTGTGTCTCATGACTCTCACAACAGAGGATTTCTACCTCATATCTAATCTAAACCTGCCCTCTGTCAGTTTAACAACACGCCCACTTGTCCTAGCACCACATATTCTTGTAAAACGTCACTCTCCAGCTCTCCTGTAGCCCCTTTAGGTACTGGAAGGAGTTAAATGCTCTCCCTGGAGTCTTGTCCAGACTGAACAAACCCAGTTCTCTTAACTTGTCAACTCGTTAATTTCTTTAATGACAGACATTACAGACATTGCTTTTACCTCCATTTTATTCACTAGATTTTGTTTTTGTTTTTGTTTTTGTTTTTTTTTTTGTTTGTTTTTTTTGTTAGGACTGCACTCTAGCTGAAAGCCTACTTATTTTTCACATTTTATTATGCAGGTAGTTTCCAGGTTGGTGACACTGCAAACTAAGCCATGATTAAAACAAAATTGCCTGTGTGTGAGAGAAGCAGAGAAAATGTGTGTGTGGATAAAACAGATATTGCCAGTGTGTTTACATTGTTTGGATGCTGTTCTGTTTTAATGACTTGTCCAAAATGTCACAAGCTCTAGCACCCATTTTGGTACAGGGAAAATCAGGGAGACACTGGGAAACAAAAGATCTTGCTCAAACATTTCCCTTTGCAGAGTCAGGGCACTACTTTATTTATGGCATCCAATTTTATATGCTGTATGTCAGTGTTAATTTTTTATTTATGTCAGTAAGCTGTTCCTTACATTAGAAACTGAAAGCTCAGTCTTCAAACAAGATGCATTATTAATGCAAGTCATCTTAGGTGTGTGATGGGTATTTGTCCAGTTTACTGATTATCAAATGTTTGTCAGGGAAGGAAGGAAGGAAGGAAGGAAGGAAGTATTTCTAATTGTGAGTCTTGCTGCACTGAAAATTAGTCCAAAGGAGACTCTAGACTGTGTTTTCTGTCCATAAATACCCTTGCAACTTCTAAATCTAGTAGAGATGAGCCCAATAAGTTATGCTTCTCTAAATCAATTTTATGTGAAATCATATTTCCTTCAAAGTATCCAAGTCATGACTTAAAATAATAAATTTGTCATTTGAAACAGTTTTTAAAACCATGGCTGACAAACATTAGCTCACAATTTGTAACTGGAATGTAAATGGACTTGTCATTTGGTTGCACTCATCTTCTCTCCTCTCATTGTTACCAAATTCACTTCTCCAGGGAAGTGGTGGAATCATCATTGTTAAAAAAATCAGCAAGTGGCACATTATTTATATGGTTTACTGGGCATGGTGATATTGGGTCGAAGGATGGACTTGGTGATCTTGGAGGTCTTTTCCAAGCCTAATGATTCTATGATCCTATGATAAATAAAATATATGAAATCTCTGATTTTTGCAATGATCAGCTGGCACTTGCATTTCTTCCCGGCACTCTTGCTGACTTGTCTTTGTCTCTCTTGAAATAAACTTGGCAGAAGCAAGTTCAAGAGAGTAGTTCAGTCACTTCTTTGCCAAAATCACTTTTTTGCTCCCATGATCCTCCAAACACATTTAGGTATTTTTATTTGAAAATATATAGTTGTACAACCTGCCAAAGTACCTTTTCTCCTGTCAGCAGAAAAGCTATAATTGCAACCTATCCCAAATATTTTTTTTTGTCATCCTGATACTCAGGGTAGGCTCACTGAAGGATGCTAGAATAATCCAGCTGGTGGCTTGTTAAAAGTGACAGGAACACTTTATAAGCAACTAATCAATGTTATGCAAAATAGTTGGTGGAAGACAAACAGTAAACAAACTTTCTGATGACACCAAATTCCTTTTTTTCCTGCTCTGATATATTACTAGGCTGTCTCAGTGCACTTGAAAAATGGACTTGAAAAACCTATGGGAAAGTTCTGATGAAGGAAATACCTGCAGCTCCATACAAAGCTGGGATAATGTCTCTTCCACAGATAGTTCTTCTGGGGAAAAAACACAAAGAAAGACATGAGGTTTGAGAACAGTCGATGTGAAATATTAATTCTCTGCTGTTCATTTATGAGAGAAATCAGTCATTTGGTATTCATCCTGACAGACAAATTTCTGTTTGGGTGTGGGCACTCTGCAACCCACTTTGTATCCTGCAGGTGCAACTTCTGCTTTTGCAATCTGGACCACTAAACCAGTAGAAAATTTTGGTGTTTTGGTGACAAAGACAACAGAATTTGACTTTGTCTTGTACTAGAAGTTTGATTTTTAGCCTTTGGTATTTATGGCCAACTGTAGAACTGCATACAGAGTCTGAGAAAATGATGTGCAAGGAATGGCTGTCCCTGGTGTGCTACAGAGGATTGTGTATCAACATCAAATTCCTGACTAGAACAATATCAGGAATCTCTGTATTGCCTTGTGAAGTTGGAATTACCTCACCACGGCAAACAGCAGTGTTTTGATGTAATCCTGAGAGAATCCAGCCCAGGGACACTCTGCTTTAAATGCACCACAAGCTATCAGGAAAAGGAGGACATCAATCAACTCTCCAACTCCAGCAGCTTGATTTTGCAATGCAGAACTTTCTAATGGCTTCCATAAAGAAAAAAAGCAGGAACAAAGCACAACAACTCACAGACCAATCCCCTCCTCAATCCCCAAATGTCTCTTCTCAGATAGCACTAATAAATGGGAAAGGACAGATGAAGATGGGTTGTGCCTTGAAAAGACTATATCTGAGCTGGTAAAATTTGGGAAATAACCATTCCCACTTTTAATGTCTAAAGTAAGGTACTTTCTTTTTAAATATACTACTCAGGAAGCTGGAAAAAAAAATAATTAAAGAAGTGTGCAGAGATTTATATTCTTGGATTATCTTAACCTTCTGTAAAAGAGAAGAGATTGATATGACCAATACAGATGTTACAACTGAATGAGCCGTTTACATTCCTCTCCTGATCAGTGGAGAAATGCAGCAAGTACAGGGTGCAGTTTATGCCATCCCAAATTAGAAAGCACTACCTGTGTCAGATAACATATTTTTAATTGGGCATGTTTCACCCCAATGAATGTAAGGAGACATATATAAAAAATCGATTTATATTCATCTTACTACATGAATCTTACACCCCATAATTTTACTGAATTTTGCAACAGGTGCCAGAAGATCAACCTTAAAACCAAATCTTTAGTAGATTTTCAGACTGTGAATAAAAGATGCAAATAACACTCTGCTCAAGAGGCTAAAAAGGGTATTTGCATTTTGCAAATTTTCATGCATTACAAGAAGTACATTTGCAAATGAAGTGCCTGCTTCAGTACCAGTATTCATTTCACAACCAGGAAAATGGTGTTTAGAACATAAGTATGTGCTCTGGGGTGGTCCTGGAGTTGTGGTCACTCATCCATGCATAGCTCTGCCATCTCACAACCTATAACCCTGTCCAAGTGACAAATCCTCTATTATCTATACCTGATAACCAAGATCCATAAAGCAGTATTGTTGCATGCTGTGTACTGAAAGCTCATAAGCTGCAAGCTAAAATGGTGTTTTGTTATTTTGGTTTTTTCTCTTGTAGTTGGATTGAATAACACACTATGTTACCTATCTATGACTCTTAGGCTGTGTTGAAGGGAAATATATGTCGGGGAATAAGAGATTAATGGAAAATAGGATCTATCAAGTCAACGAGTGTGTGAAGCATAATGCATTGTGTTTGATAGTTCTTATATACAAGGACTATGCTAGAAAATTTTACTCCCTTTTAAAACCTGCTGGCCATTGCAATCCACCCTCCTGACATAATTATCTCTGCAACATAACAAAGCTGATAACTTCAAAACCTGCACATCACAGAAATGCAAAGACACAAAATCACCAATGTGAAATTATGAGGCATATTCCTTGAATTCAAAGAAAGAGGTGAGACAGCAGGATTTGAATGAGATGAATGAGTCTCATTTTCATAGGACCTCATGCTGTCATTGCAAAGATGACTAAACACAAATTCCAGAATTCCATCCTGTAAATCCAGCCAGCCAGCACTTGCACATTAGATCTAACAGGCCTGACCAGCCAAAAAAACTTTCTGCCAAAAAAGCAGAAAATCTATTAAACAATTGAATTAGGAAGAAAATCAGGATAATTTTGAAGAGCAAGTCATAATTGACAGTGGAGAAATATATTGTGAGTTATAAAGAAGGGAGTATAATTTAAACCCACTTATATCACCTTTCAGATTTTTCTTTTCAATTATAAAAACAAAAATGTTTGCTCAAGAGAAAAAAATATGTTGTCTTCCCAAGATCTCATGGCCATTCAGAACTGGAAGTTGCACTTTTCAAAATGCAGCTGAGGCTAAAAAACACCAAAAGGCAAATATTCTGAGAAATGTATCAAAATACTTTATCCATCTACACATGAGGCCACATCCTATTAAAGGATTCACATAATCTGAGGAGTCAGTAATCTTTAACAGCAAAAATCAAACTAATCAGAAAAAACAGATGAAAATTCCTTAGTCTCTGAACAGGCAAGAATTTTGGTACTAAAATATGTATTTAAAAATGCAGCACTGTAAAATATTCAGCCATTTTTAAATACTTGTTCACTTACCCAACTTCAGCTGTGGTAAATCAGGAATCTCATTCATTATGAGGGTGTAGTACGTGTGAAGACCCCTTTGAGCATTCAGGAGCAGAAGACAGAGATCCTTATGCCACTTGTATGCATGCTGCATGCAGTTTTCAGATGGGACATAAAAGCTGCCCTGTGTAGCAAAAGTATCAAGAAAATAAAGAAATTAAAATTCATGGTCTCCATTTGTATGACAGGTTTCCACAAAAACCCAGTTGTGCACAGTCATTCATCTCTTTTTACAGGAGTATATAGCGATAGGACAAGGGCTAATGACTTTAGACTAGAAAGTGTAGGTTTAGGCAGGATATTAGAAACAAAATTCTTTACTGTGAGGGTGGTGAGGCCCTGGCACAGTTTTTCCAGAGAAGCTGTGGCTGCCCCATCCCTGGGGGTGTTCAGTGCCAGGCTGGATGGGATTTGGAGTGACCTGGCCTAGTGGAAGGTGTCTCTGCCCATGGCAGGGGATTTGAACTAGATGGTATTTCAGGACCCTTCCAACCCAAGCCATCCCATGATTCTTCAATTCAAATCAAGCAGATGCCACCAAAGAGAGATTTTAACCATCCCAACCTCCCAGCCACCCAACTAGCTAGATATGTAATCCAATAGTATCTCATTCTCCATGTTCATTTTGCCTAAACCATAAAAACACTATTAGGTCTCATCAGGGCTGTAACATGAAAAGACCCTCAGATCAAACAGTCCAACAGAGAAATCTACCTCTGTTCATCCCACATGTCCCACTGTGAAGCCAATGTCTTTCCCCACAACACAGAGAGCCCTGTCTGAAATACACCCTCTCTGCTGGAGGAGGAGGGGTGCAAAGAACTATAAAGATGTTCTACATTCACAGTCCTTTTCCTCCTTATCACCTCCTGCAAAGGTTATAGCTTGATGGTACCATGGTGTGCTTTGTCATCTGTACTAGTGAAAAAACGCAGATGGCAGTGCAATCCCATCAACAAGTATGAGCCACTCTGTACTCCAGGATCAACTTTTATACTTAGAATGTAAGCTGAGTTTTCAGTAGGGCAGCATAAAATAGAAGTTTCCACTTCTGTCAAAAGATGCTTGTATAAATTACTGATATTTGAAATTTGAACTGCTTGGGTTTAAAGCAAAACTACTTATTAATCCTTGGGTTTGTGAAACATGGACAATTTGCAGCTTAGTCCACTGCTCATCACCGCTGGGGTAAGAACAGAATTCACACAGGCCAGCCAGGTGCTCACTGCCTTTTTGGACAGTCCCAAAATCTGCACATCTCCAGGAGCAACAGAGAAGAACCAACCACATGCTAGCACATCTCCTGTGTTTTTTTCTCCCTTTGACTTCCCTAAAACCTGTATTTCACAAATCTTGGCCTGAGCCAGGGTGTTTCCCTCAGCTTCTCATGCAAATCTTCAAGAAGTTAACTAGAATTCTCTGTTAGGCACAAAGGCAACTGCTCTCTAGACCCGCAGAGAAACAGCTGATGATAATTGACAGAGTTGGCTGTTCTTCAAAGGTTTCAAAACCTCCAGCCTCAGCATGAATATATTTTACTCTCACCATGGCCAAAACAAAAAAGGGAGCATAAAGAAATGCTGTTCAAAACAAAAGAAAATTGGAAGTGGATTGATGTACAACATCACAATGTCATGAAAATATGCCCTCCTTTATTATCCACTGCTGATTTTTTTTTTTTTAAGGCAAAAATTGGTCTGGCATTTAAATGCTACACTGATGAGAAGAAGGAAGAAAGTGAGTTAATTTAATAGTTTATATGAATGCTATGACATAGTGTTGTGCATGACTACACTTTAATAGGTCTATTTTCAGCCATTTCTGGGCATAGATTATAGTTTAAACATAAAAAGTAATAGGAAAATGTACCTCCAGGTGGGTTTAAAACTTGCATGAATTAACGTTTAAAATGTTACTCAATTAGTCCAGTTTTGAATTCTTTATGTTTGTCTTCCTATCTTATGGTGCTTTTTCAAATTTGTCCTGAGCTGGCTTACACTGGACAATTGACCACATGTTCTAGACTGCAGACAAAGAATTAGGAGTACTGAGTACAACGACAAGGCAAGTAAAATTTTCTCCAGAATTTCTCTCCATTGCAATGTAAATGTTCCTCAAATTACTGTTAAGATGTGGATGGTATACCTGTGTGAATAGAGATCTGAAAAGATTGCTCCAAGCTCTATTTTCTCTCCCTGTCCCAGCTCTCTGGGAAGGGTGTCTGTGCCAAAGAAAGGTGCTGTGCTTTGAGAATGCCATTGCATGAGAGGAACAGCACTGCACAGACCAGGCTGGGCTGTGCATGAGTAAGAGGGCATATCATTAAGCATTTTGATTAAATTCTATTAAATGGCAACTGGCTTTGAAATCCTTGTTTAATTGGAACATCCATCCTAATTTGAAAAATCTTTCTGTCAAGGTGGAAAGTCAGCATGACAGAAAAAAAGGTGACAAGCTCCAAATTTCTGGTTCTTCAGTGACTTAAAGATATTACTGCTCTCACAGGATTGCTTCAGCTTCTTCAGAAAGTTTTCACACAAACACAGGATACAGAGCAGGACATTACAGAGATTATTAAACCCACCTCAGGGACAGTTTAAAGTAATGTGAACTAAGGTCTGTGCATCTTCATCTGCAGGGACCCCAACAGGGCAGGCATCTGTCAGATGATGCCATTATAAACTGCAGCAGCTAAATCAGCTTATCCATCACTGTTCAGTAAGCTGAGAAACATCAAGAAATGTCTTCCTTTGAGATGGTCTAAAGATTGCAGACCTTTCACATTCGCTATTTTAATTTGCTCTTCTGTGCATTTATTCAGGTGATTCTCTATTTCCTTGCCAATAGCTGAAACGTGGATTCAGACAACAACACTAACAAATCAAGTTTGGCAACAAATATGTCACGTGCTGTTCTAAGGAAAAACACTGCTGCAAAACCAGCTCTCAGGAAAAAGCAGTGGCTATGACCCATTAAACAGCTACAAAGTGCTCAGCTTTCCAGGTTTCTTGACTCAGGATGACAAATACTGGTTTACTTTTGGTTAAGACAAGCCTCTCATTAAACAAAAAATATTATACTGAAGCTGAAATCCCACTTTGCACAAAGCCTGATGGCTGTTCTGGGCTTGTAATATACATTGTAAAAGTACATGTTGGTTTCTTTTGTAAATATTCTCTTGACCTTTTGAATTAATTCCTTTGGCCTACTGTTATTTTATTCCCATTAATTTGTAGGTAGAGAGATTCTTCTATGCTGATTGTAAAATGAATCTGTGCTGATATCCTTTTCCAAGGCCCCCTCTGTCTATAGTGGTAGACTGAATCTCTGGCTTTTGCCCTTTTCGATTTCTGAAAATTTTGGGAGGACATGAACTCCTGACAAATTTCAGTTCAAGACTTAAGATCTAAAGGTACTCTGACAGCAAAGATGGATGACAACACAGAAGCCAATAGTACTGACACAAATTCATTTTTCCATTGTGCCAACATTATTAGGGCAAAATAGACCAAAACTTCTCTTTAGCCGTCCTTTTGTTCTGAAAGTATGTATACAAATTTTTTTTTTTAATTTTAAGCCATAGCTAAATTAAGTTCTGCCTGAGTTTTGACTGTTCTAATTTTCTCCCTGCGTAACCATGCAACACTCTTGTAGTCCTCCTGAGTTTCCTGCAACTTCTTCCAAAGGTCATAAACTCTCTCCAGCTAAAGAGCTCTGAAGCTCTTTTCTCATGAAGAACCCTAAGCATATAGGCCTAATTTCTCCATTTCCCTCTTTACTGTGACCATCAGCAATCACAGAGTCAGAGAATGGTTTGGATTGGAAGGGACCTTAAAGATCATTTCATTCCAACCCCCAGCCACAGGTAGGGAGACCTCACACTAGATGATCACATAAAAAAAAACAAAAACCTAGACAAATGTGAGATAAAAACTACTGCCTAGTGTTTTGAAAATGTAAAGGCTTCAGTTCACTTTGATCATGATGTGCAAAGCTGGACCCTAACACTGGACCATCACTGACCCTTGTCCATCTACCCTCCAAACTGGTCTACTGCTAGATTTACCCAGCCAAGTAAAATAGCCTTCAGTATCAACAAGCCCAAACAAACTAAACAATTCTTCAATATTTCTGTTGAATACATTTAAGTATATCAGCCTTTAAAATGAATAAGTACCCTGTGCAAAGCTCTTATCACTCAACAGATTCCTCCTATAATTAGACTGTATTGCTTTATAAATGTACTCCTTTATAATAAGAAAAAGAAAAACTACTTGCAAAAAGCAAACACCTTCATCAAATAAGGTTCATGTCAATTCATTATTCAAATGCAGAGAACAATTTGTGGATATTCGCTACCTGTGTACTATATCTAATATCAAAAGGCACCAACTGAATTTTATGCTTTGTAATGTACAATAAGTAGCTTGTTTTTGTTTTGTATTAAAGCAATTTCATGAGCTATGTTAACTATGTGCAACATTCAACAATAGCACTAACAGTTGGCAAATGAGACCCTTTATGTTTAATTTAGCTCTTAACACATTTAACAATTCAGATTCAAATTGCTTGTCAAGAATTTTAATATACTAAAAAGCCATTCCAGACTAAATAGACAGGTTTTGCAGTCTCCAACTGTTTTCCAGGAGCAGAGAGAACTAAGCTACCTTACCCACCTCTGGGAAAGATCTACAGAACTGCTCAAATTGAGGAATAAATCTCAACACCCAAGATAAATGTAGTTTCTGAGTTCACAACATCTGCCCATTTGTCTGCAAGCCCATTTTGATTACCTAATATGAAAATTTTATTCTGGCTTCAAACTCAAGGACCAAGGCTTTACTCTCTACATTGGATGCTGCTTTTTAAGATATGAGATTTCCTGTTATATGGTGGTTGGAAAATAAATTATAGTTATGTCTTGAGCTAAAACTTTAGTGTTTCCACTTATTAGTGAAAGTTCTTGAGCAGTGGTAGAAGAAGAACAAGTTTTTATTCCAGTTTCTGAAACGGGTTGCATATCAGAAATTATTTTTGTCCTGAAGAGGTTATCATGAAAATGCATTAAAATTAGTGCTCAGAGAAGACTGAAGAGGCAAATAATGTCTTTTGAACCATTCTTATGACAGAAATTACATGCAATTTAAAGAAAAAAAAATCTAGATGATTAAAAATGAAAAACTTTTAATGATGATATTTCATGAGGAAAACAACAACCAAACAACAACAACAAAAACAACAACAACAAAAAGGAAAAATTCTGCACTTGGTTTGACCAAGAATATTTTTATAAATATGTATGGTATATATAGAAAAAAACCCATATGTATACACATGGAGTCATTGTAGAGGTTTTGATTGGATATTAAAAAAGATTTCTTCACTAAAAGTGTTTTCAATCGTAGGATCATGTTGCCCAGGAAAGTGGTGGAATCATTATCCCTGGAAGTGTTCAAAAATCCCTTGGATGTGGCATTTGAGGATGTGGTTTAATGATATAAATGATGGTGGTGCTCAGTTGACAGCTAGACTTGATGATCTTAAATTCTTTTCCACCCCTAACGATTCTATATGTGTGTAGATGTATATTTACATCTCCATTCAGCTATGGAAAACTGCCAAACCCAAACAACTCCCCCTCATTAATTCACTCATCAATACAAACATCTTTTACATCCCTGTGCCAGGCAGTGAAAAATTATTGGCAAATCTAAAAAAAACCTCTGTAATTTAAAGACATGGAAGCCCACAGAGGCCAGATTGTGGATGTCATTCTGTGGTGGCACGGTTTCTTCTCAGCCCAGTTTTGGAATTTTAAATATTTTTATTGAACACAGCAACCACAGACTACATATAACAGGCATGAGACACAAATATTGGTCTTATTTGGCAGAAAAACAATGCATTTCTGTTTTCATCTGACAGCAGCAGATATGTGACCACAACATTCTTGAGGGTAGGGTGACACCCACATAAGCCAGCTCCTGTAAATCTCTTCCCTCTAATATCCACCAACAGGAAGACAGCGTCTTCACAGGAGGTATGGAAAACTGAGAAAATTAATATTTTCCATTAAAAAAGTAAAACTGATGACCAAACATTTATGATAAATAGAAATATCGGACTAGGATGTGCATATTATATCAACTTAATAAATTGCTTTGTTTGTACTGATTTACTAGTCTGTGTTTGATATGTTGGTTTATTATCCAAGGCTCTAAAAAAAAAGTAAAATTATTATGTTATAATTAAGTCCTATTTCAGTTACACTAATAACACTAATCCAAAGCTTCAATAATGGGCAATAATTAGGCATTGGCAATATATAGAACTATTTATGTTATGCTTCTCTCTAAATCTGTTATGTAAGGAAACGTAGGTTGGTATTTCATAAATACAAATTGACATTTATATTACCTCTAAAAATTAGAGCTACTTTGTTAAAATCCCTGGGATAATAACGCAGTAGAAAAAAATATTTGACATTGCAGTCAGATTTAGAGACAGGTTCAGTGACAATTTACACTTTGTACAAAATTAGCAGTTAGAAAGTATTCGACTTGAGACCCTTGAAAAGTAGGAACCATCAAGCCTGAAAAAGAGCATTCTCTGAACAGATAGAATTCTCCTGGTCAGCTCTAATGATTGTGCCTCATGGTTTCAATACTATAAGTCACTCTTCTAAATGGAGGCTGTTGGTTTATTACTTGCAATTTGCCAATGAAGAAGGAGTTGCCAGGAAAGTATTTTTTAGAAAAAATACCATATAAAAATATCAGTCTAGTTAAGCAAAAATGTTTCACAGATTGCACTGATTTCCCTTAAAAGTTCTTCTAGAAGAAAAAACACTGGTAATGTTCCAAATGTCTCATATTGACCGGCTAATGAGAAAAAAAAATATTTCTCATTTAAAATACAATTTTTGGCCTTTTTTAAATTTTCTTTTATATCAAGATAAAGTTCATATAGCAATATATCTTAGAATTTTAAGGTTAAAAAAATACTTTAGTTCATGCACAGATGTTTTGGTTTCTTGTGGGTTTTTTCCCAGATTTTTCTTTCAGTGGGAATTTCACAATTTTTAAATTTCTATGCAATTATTTGAAGTCTATTTCCAACATCACTTTAAAAACTGAACCTAGTGACTGGAGGCTATGTTACATCCTATATATCATCACAAGTGTCTACAATCACAATGCCTCTTCATGTAAAAGCACATATAGGGTATTCTATAGAAGTTCTTGAACAATTCTGATTATGATAAATAAGGAGGGAAAAAATCATTTTTCTCTACCTGATCTCTAGGGTTTATACATCACCACAGAGAAAATTAAAGCCATAGAAACATTGCTTTAGCAGTAAATTAAGCACTGGGGAAAATGTCTCATGAAAGTCAGAGCAGTGTCTGACCTGAGGCATCCTTCTTCTAAGAGGAGCACTGAATCATCTGGCACAAGAAAAGTTGTATGAATCATGTATCATAGAATCACAGAATCTCCTGATTTGGAAGGGACACATCAGGATTATCGAATCCAGTTCCTAGTCCTCAACTGCTTCTCATTATGCCTTCCCCTATAGACCCTTTACTATCTTCATAGCCCTTCACAATTTTCATAACACTTCTTTGGACACTCTGAAATACCTTTATATCTTTCTCATATTGTAGCACCCAAAACTGCCCCAAGGACTCAAGGTGAGGCCATTCCAGAGCAGAGCAGAGCAGAGCAGAGCAGAGCAGAGCAGAGCAGAGCAGAGCAGAGCAGGACAATGCCCTCCCTTGCCAGGTTGGTGATGCTGTGCCTGATGGCCCCAGGACACGGTTGACCCTCCTGGCTGCCAGGGCACTGCTGGTTCACATTCAATTTTCCACTGACCAGGATCCCCAGCTCCCATCCCACAGCTGCTTCCCAGCCTCTCATTCCCCAATCTGTCTGTACATCCAGGGCTGCCCATCCCAGCTCAGGATCCAGCCCTTGTCCTTGTTAATCTCCCTAATGTTGGTGATTGCCCATTTCTCTGATTTGTTGAGGTCTCTCTGCCGGGCCTCCCTGCCCTCGAGGGACTCAACAGCTCCTCCCAATTCAGTGTCATGACAAATCTAATTGAAATACTTAGTATTTCTTCGAGTTCTGCATCCAAGTTGTTAATGAAGAAGTTGAAGAGAACTGGGGAAAGGAGTGAGCCCTGCAGAATCAGAATCTCACTATTTACACTGCCAGCCTGATGTCACCCTATCCACTATAACCCTTTGGGTGTGCTTTTCTTTCTCTGTTACATCTGTATCTGAAAATGACATGTTACTCCATATCTTCATTTTGTTATTACTAAGAGTCTGTGTAGGGAACATTCACAAAGCACACTGTGATATCTTTTGGCTAAGAGATGATGGAGCAACACTAAATATTTACAATTTTATCTGGAAAACCCCCCAAAAATATTAAAAAATAACTTAATGAAAAAAGGAGACAGATTAAATACAAATATTAAGATATCTTTCTATCTATCTGTCGATCTATCTATCTATCTATCTATCTATCATCTATCTATCTATCTACCTATATAAAATGGTCTTTATATGTAATTTTAAATTAAATATTTATTAATACATACATACTTTTGGTGCAAATTCTGATCTCCTAGCCAAAGATAACACAGTGGAGACATCAAAAAGGACCTTAATACACTGTCCATTCTGATAAAAGAGAGTCCATGCTGCCTACTCATGGATAAGAAAGCAAATCCACTCCTGTTTCTGTGATCAAACAAGGACCCCTGAGCTGAAGAGCTGCCTTGTTATAACCCATCTCTGCAGGCAGCAGCATAAAACAGTAAATTTTTAAAAGAACACTTGTTAACACCTTTCTGTCTCTCTCACCTGTATGTACACACAAACACGCATGGAAAAGGAGACCCTGTTCAGTGATATTAACACAATTGTGCCAATACAATTGGCATTCAGGACATCAGAAAATGTCAAAAGTGTTTTGATTCAACGTGTATGCCTAGCAGCAGGGAAGGATGGGCTCAGCTGTGGCTCTGGCTGGGGTGGAGATGGCTTTATGCTTTGTAATTATACATGTTAGCAGAGTGTTTCTCTTTACATGAATTCTATATACTGTCTGGTATTAAGTATATGAATAAAGAGCTAAGTAATTAAATAAATAATTTTCCACAGGATTTTATAGATTATTATTGGCTATGTTTACAAAAGTTTAGAGTTAACCTAGGGGTTAATGACCAAGGCTCTAATACGTGTCACAGTTTGCTTGCATAAGTGTGGTGAGATTAGTATCCAGCAAAATTTTTATATTTAGACCATAAACATATCCAGCTCAGCCCATCATCCTGGATGATAGCACAGAAAGAAAAACTGGAAATTTTGGAGCACAGTTCATCCCCTCTACTTCAAATCTTGCTGTTATAGAATATTAGAATGGTTTGGGTTGGAAGGGACCTTAAAGAACATCCAGTTCCAAATGCCTGCCATGTATCCTCCCACTATCCCAGGTTGCTCAGAGCCTCAATCAACCTGGTCTTGAACACTTTCAGGACTAAGACATCCAGATCTTCTCCTGGCAACCTCTTCAAATGCTTCACCATTCTCACAGGAATGAATTTCTTCCAAATATCCAACATAATTCTGCCCTTAAAACCACTCCCGCTTGTCCTATCACTTCACACCCTTGCAAAAAGTCCCTGTTCAACCTTTTTATAATGCACAATTCCTTAGAAATGCTCCTTTCTTTCCACTGTGTATGGAAGAAAAGGACTGTGCATGAAGGAAAATTAAACTAGAAGCTCTGAGGCAGACAATTCAGAGTTGTGCAGAGAGGTTCCACCCCAGTGCTTATTAAAAATAAATAAATAAAAACTTAATTAATATAGTTTTTAACAGAGGAAAATAAATATGGAGCTTCCTGAATTCAAAAAGGTATTTTCTTCCCTCAGAGAGGAGAAACGTTTCAGACATCATGATTTGGATTCTTCACTCAGCAGAAATTGCTGACTCCAAGAAGCTGACAATCAGCCTCAGACCATATATTTCTGAATCTAGTGTGAGCTTGGAAATCCCCTTAGAGAAAAATTAGGAACTGAAGGGATCTAAGATAGAAGTGAAGAGGTGTGTAGGAGGTGAAGGTCTCATCTTGTCCTTGCAAGAGAATGGCCATGTCTGATACAAGAGCTGGCTGAAGACAATTTGCAAATGCATGTGGGCCAGTGTGGACCTAATAAACAAATTAAACTCAGTTCTCTTGCAGGTGCCATTTCTCTCATGGTGTTTGGCAGAATTATGATATTAAACACAGTGAACTTCTATCAAACTGCATGTACCAAACTATTTGGCTCTGTGTTGCCTTCTGAATCACAGACACAAAGCAAATGGTCACTCTTAAGTATGCTTTTTATTTAATAAAATGCTTTTTCTTTAATAAAAGCAACAACGAGGACTACAGCTTCCTATTTAGAAATGCCAGGCTGTATTATGTACTGACAATCATTGCCAGAGAGAAAGTGACTTCAGGCTTGGATCTCTGTTCACGTATGACAAGAGCTACAGGAATAATTGATTTTACAGTTCACTGCCCAAATGGGAAAAATAGAAATGTGTTAAGTCAACTTAGAAAGAAGTATTTCCTTCTTCAAAGTGAAATGAAACACCCTTCTTTTGGTTTTTTTCTTTTTTTTTTTCCTAAGACATTTTCCTTAGTGATTGCAAGCTATCTAGTCCTTGTGACTTCATGTTTCAAGACCTGCCACTTAAGCACCACAACAAACCTTTTACAGCCTTATGAGCTGCAAATACAAACTAAATCATACCTTAAACTCACCTGTACACTGTGAATTTAGATAAATTGTCACTTGCTGAGTCATGTAGCATAGCACAGGACACCATAACAATTATTTAATGTGGGGAGCAATAAACATTAGAATGCAGAGAGGATGTTAATACTATAATAGTATATGCCTATTTCACAGTTTCCTAAAGAGGTGGTGGACTGAACTCAGCAGTCACACCACTCCTTCCTGTCTCTGAACACAGAGTCTGGGGTTTCTTTCTTGCTAGGAAAATGACATGTCAGTGGGCTACAATATGCAGGAGGAGAACCAGGCTGACACTGCATTGTCTGCACATGTCAGATTCTAGAAATAACCCAATAACCCACTGCATGTGTCCCACTGATGCTCCATTTGGGCTTTCTGAAATTTGGGTTCTTTTTTTTTTACATTTCCAAAATGTTGACAGGAACCGCCTCAAAATTAAATATCAAAATGATCAAATATTTGATGAGTTCTATTTCTAAGGTTCAGTGTTATCTCTGGAATCAGACTGGTTAGGGCTATCCTGACTGATATCCTGCCCCTAAGCACAGGATGCACTCAACAGTCTCATTAATGAAATGTCCCTTGTGGAACCACTCTTTCTCTGTTTATGTAGAAGGTCATGCCAATTAAAATTTTTTTGGGGCTCCTTGAAATTTCCCAACAAACTGTGCTTGAGTTGCTTGAAGACCTTGAGCATGTTAAGCACACAAAGCTGCCATTTTAAGCCGAAAAACTCCCAAACCTGACATCCCAATACTCTCTTAAAACTATTCTCAGCTACGAATATGTTCATGTATGGAGGAGGAATTGCTTACTTCAAACACTGGAGCACCATTTCTGCAGAAGGAAAGACTCAAAGGCAAAGGATCTTCCTGTCCAAAGAAAGGAATATGTAAAGAAAGAACCAGACACAATAAAAGTGCAGAAAGGATACTACAGAGATGATAAAAATTAAGTCTCACTAAAATGAGGTGATGAATTTCCTCATTTGCTCTTCATATGTTGTAGAAAAGATGTTTATGAGCTAGATGCTCATAAACACAAGCAAAATCTGAGGACCACTATTCAAGCATCATATAAATACAATAAAAAGTAGGATATATATCCTTTTCTTGGGAAACCTAAAATTCAAAGAGGCCATATACATGAAAAAATGTTAAAAGTCTATTTGACTATATTCTACATCAATCCAACAGGCTAAGCCTTTGCTTTTATCAACATTCACAGGTATTAGTTGTGGTGAACATACATCTACTGTCTTACAACATGGCATGATGCCATCCAGAAACTAAGAAGAATTGTGAATTATTTTAATAACAAGGGTATAAACATGAGCGCCTTGGAATTTTTGATACTCCTGCCTATTAGCAGGATGTTTATGAATTGCACCAATTCTTTTCCAGGCTTCTACAGCAGGCAGCCAAGATCACTGAACCCTGTCATTTTGCTACCACTGGCTGGGCTTTTGAAATTATAGGTATGATCTGAAAATAAGTTCCTAGTACATTATTTTTGTTCTTGATCACACAGACTCTCATAGGAGGGAAGAGATACAGTGCCAGCCATGCCCACTCAAATCTATTTATTGAGAGCTTTGCCCAGAATTCACTGTTGAAATGTCTATAATCAGAGCAGATGCTGCATGCTGGTTAATTACCTTTGTCTTCACAAATGGAGATAAAAAATGAAACAATCACAACACTATTTCTGATCTTGTCCTCATTTTAATTTGCTAAGTTCTTAGCAAATTTGAACATTAGCAACGTCAAACAATGGCCAGAGAGGAAATATTTAACTGTCTTTTGACAGTGAAAAACTACTTCAGCCTTTATGAGTTCACTTTTTAAGCAGTTTGATATTTCGTTACCAAGGCAGAGTTTTTATTTTATTATTTCCTTCAGCCTGTTACACAGCCACAAGTGTTACCAAGTAGGTTCCTATGATTCATATGCAAGTGGAAAGAAATCATGTCTCTATTGACAGGACTGTTATTTTTTAGTATTATTTACAAATGCTCCTGAATATCCCAGACTCTTTGCTTGATTCATGATTGACTTCCATTTTTCCCCAAAGAGGTGAGTAAAAGATTTTGACTTCTGTAGTCTTTGTCAAACCAGATCAGAAGAGAAATCCAAAAAGTCTTGTGTTTTGAAAGCAATCACAGTCAAGTACTTGATACTCACAGACGAGACAGAAGTAAACAAAGAGAAGAAAATGAAAGCCTAAGCCCTGACAGCTTCAGAAATTGAATGCCTTCAAGCAAAGCCTTTCTCAAATTACCCAAATATTAGTTTATATCACAGCCCTCACAGTTCCCATCCTTTCAGAACAAGGACTGTGTCAGTGCTATCATTTTGCACAATTGTGTCAAATCCTACAAAGTTCACAGAAGCACCTTCTGGCAATGTGTTATACCAGCTCTCTTATGGTCTACAGAAATGGGGAGAAAAAGAATGCTTTTATTGGGTCTAAATGTGCCATTTTTCAGGTTACCTGAATTTTGTCCATTATTGTATTGAGAAAAATATACAAAAGAAGATCTATTGTGAGAACATACTCCAAGGTCTGTTGTAAAACCAAGTCAAATCAATTTCTATTACTTCCCTACTCATTTTGCTGAAGATAATTCTGAGGCTCAGAGTCCCATCACTCAGGTAATTGAAGTTGTCAAAGTAACCCAACAAGATCAATCAGATTTTTCTTTTAGAATTGTTTCAAAACCTGTTTTTAATGAGTATTATTTTATTTTATTAGTATTATTCTATTATTTTATTTCAAATAACACTCAGAAAAAATAATTTACAGCTTGGATTAAAGGCACCTTCCTTCTTGCAAAAAATTGGTTGGCATAAAAATTGCTGCTCTTTGGCCCAGGTGCTGTAATCCTGCTCTGGTTTCTTTGATGTGGGGGATGTGGTTTATATGCCTTTTGCTGCCAGTAAACAGCTCAATGTCTAATCCTGTGATTGTGCCACATTCCTGAAGTATTCACTTATGACACTCTCAGGCAATGAATCATTTATAGGTCTTTCACATGCATGCAAACATACATCACATGAAAAAGCCAACAATAAAATAATATACAGTCGTTTTTATCACTGCAGAAATCCACAATTTCTGTTCTAGCACTGAAACAGAAATAATGGCTAATCAGAATATTTCCTGGGTATGTTACTTTAAGGCAATTACATTGATATGTTATAATTTACTGCAACAAAATAGGGAACTTTTGAATAGCTGGAACTGCATAAATTTGCATAACTATTACATCTTCACAGGTTCATTTTCACAGCCCCATAGATACCTCCTGTATTATGCATGGCACATATACCAGCCCTCAAGTAATTTACACTCAAAGACAATCAAATTTCATGACCTATGAGTAGCTTACCATTTATTCTGCAGGCCATAATTTTATGGTTTTAAATAAAATACTTCTAATGAGTTCTGTAGTGGAGAAAGAGACTGATTGGCAGCTCTGGAGAGTTGATCTGTATTTGTTTACAAAAGAAACACAACATGTAGAGCAGAACCAGAGCTTTACCACCCACATGAATGTTATTTAACACTGCTTTGGGGGTGTCCCGCTGTCCTGTTCAGCCTTTCACCCCTGCTTCTCATCAGCCAGCTCTGTCTGCCAATGCCAGGAAGACCTAATTCCAGCAGAGACATTGCATATTGCATCTAGGTCTGTGAGATGGCAATGACTGTTGCCTTGGGTCATCAAAGAGTAGATAAGCAGTGCCTTCAACTGACTTTATGGTTTTATTCTACCCATGCAAAGAATTTGGGAATATCTTGGGGACTTTATAGCAGCCTTTCAATACTTAAGGGCAACTTACAAGAAATATGGGGACAGACTTTTTAGCAGGGCATGTTAAGACAGGACAAGGGGTAATGGTTTAAAACTAAAGGAGCACAGATTTAGAGTACATATTTTGTCATAAGGGGGCTGAGACACTGGGCCAGATTGCCCAGAGACCTGGTAAATGTCCCATCCCTGGAAACATTCAAGGTCAGGTTTTACAGGGCTCTGAGCAATCTGTTCTAGCTGACCGTGACCCTGCTCATTGAAGGGGGTTTGGACTAGATGATGTTTAAAGGTTCCTCCAATCCAAACCATTCTATGAGTCTGTGAAGAGGACAAGGAAGAAAAGTGATGAGTAAAGGCTTATGTGACTTGGCCTTTTCTGATCTGCTAGGAACCAGAGGCAGCAAACAAATGATGCTGCATCTCCTTCACACTTCCTGACACACCCAGCTAACCTGGCATCATGCGGGGACTGAGTGCACAGATATTAACAATACACCAGACCCTATTCAAATACCATACTGTGAAGCTGGGAACAGAGGTGAATACTATTGTAAAGCCAGGCTGACTGGTAGCCTGTTTTCTCAATGTTTATGCCAGTCAAAGAAGTAGTGTAAGCTCATTTGCCTCTGACTGTGTCTGGCTTACCCTAAATATGTCTTTAGACCCATATTCTCACCAAAGAACTCATGTGTGTAACTGTATGAATACTCACACACTTTTCTTGGTTATGCAAAGAGCTTCCTTGAAGCATTAACCCATTTTGATCCAAATTTCTCTTATTTTTGGCACTCATCATAACACTTGAGTACAGATTCTGGGTAAGCAATTAAGTCAAGTCATCTTCAGAAGAAGTTATTCTTGTCCTGAAGAGATTCTAAATTTTTTCTTATTTTGCCATAAAGCTACAAAAAAAAGCTTCTGTCAGTGCTTTTGAGAATCATAATACACTGACCCATCTCTTTCTCTTAGCCCACTCTTTTCTGATTGTCACACTGCCAAATCTTGTCTGATCCTTGGAGAAAATATAAGACCATTTGGGTGGAGTCAGTTGGCTTTGCACAAACTGATGTTGCAGGGACTGCACTTCTAGGTGTTCCTGCCTAGCACTGCAACAAAACTTATCATTCTTGTCAGCTGTGAAGCTGTTTCCTGGATCATTACAACTGATTTGATAGCTGTGAACAGAGGTGTAGGCTTCTGCTGCCACTTGAAGATTTGTTTCCACAAAACAAGCCAGGGTGGTTGGAAAAAGAGACTTTTTTTCCCATTGTCCCCAAGCTGCTGTCTGGGACACTTGCCAATAGCAAAAGGTTGGCTTTCAGATGATGGATCTTGACTGTGATGTTGTTGGCATCTCTGCTCACCCTGAAAAGGCTATGAGAGTTGATTTGGTCTCCCTTCAGGAGCCCTCTCATCATCAGTCAGGGGAAGTTTTTGTTCCTTAGGAGCTAGGGATTAGTGTTCCTTAGGGCATATGAACATGATTTTTAAGCAAGGTAACACTGGAAAAAATACTGAGAAGAAAGGAAAAGTGAATAATAAAACATTCTTTCAAGAGGCAGTGAGCAGCCAAGTCCAGTTCTTGAAGTGAGGACTAAAAAGTCTGTTCCCACTGCTTCTGCACTTTACTTTGGGGAAGAAAGAAAAAAAGGTAGTGCACAGGCCCCTTCCTATAAAATTCCTGAAAAATCAAGGCTAAAATCTCCAGAAAGGAAAATCCTGAATCCAAAGAATGTTAGCCAAGTGAATGACTGTACAAACCACATAAATGGATTCAGACAAAGTGAGAAATTATGGTGAGGGAAGCCAAATAAATTCTTCAGTATATAACTGTAATAGTAGCTGTGAAAGAGAAATAAATTCTCCATGCTTAGTCTGCCTTTTACCACACTACTCACAACTCTCTAAATTAGCCATAATAAAAATCCTTCCAGTTATATAAGTCTAGGTGAGATTTGGAAAGAGAATGCAGCAATCTGATTATTTCTAATACATAAACAATGCAGAAAACATAAAAAAATACATATGAAAAGAACAACTTCCTCTGCAAATTCTATTGCTTAACAAAAGGAATAAATTATCAGTCAAATATGAGCAATTCTCAAGGATTTTCTCCAGAACAAGTCACCATCACCCTCCTATCTGCCGTCTCACAAGAATCTCCAGTTGATTTCATGATGTTTTCATTGAACACCCAATAGCAAAAAGATTGCAAGGCTTTTTAAACTCCATGTTTCAGGCCTAAACCCAAATTAATCTGTTTTGAACTCTATACTTTGCTACACACTGCATATGTTGGATGAGAAAGTAAGAACCACAGAAAAGAAATATGCCGATGATTAAAGAAACCAGTTATTGTCATATTATTAGTTACATGTTTTCTGCTACAGATAGGAAATCATTTTGTTCTTTTTAGAGATCAACCATTTATCTTCAGGCAACCAAAGATTAAAGGCTTGATCAGTAATTATCACAAATGGTGCCGTGAACATACTGATTAAAGATACTTGTCATTTTACCTTATAAAGAGCAGTATATCAGCTGTCTTAATATTTCAGAATAATTATGTGTTGGACATCTGCTGGAGTCTCAGTCACAGCTAATCACCATTTGCATCAGCAAGACATCCAAGGAATCTTTTAAAACCACCCATTACAAATGCACTCTAACACATGAAAGAAGTGAGTGCCATTAAACACACACTGGAGCAGAGAAGTCTGAGATGGAAACTGAAGGCATTCCATGTAAAATTAACAATTCTAGATGAAATTCTGATGTAAATTGCTACATTGAGCAATATAAGTAAAAACTATTTTAAATACTGGGATTTTTAAAAAATGTATTTAAAAAAACCCCAATAATATGTATCAGCTGTCTTAGAACCACAGAATCATATAACACATTACAATTCCCACAATAGATCCTATTTGGGCTACTCTCTGATGCACAGTCACTACAGAATCAAAGAATATTCTGAGTTGGAAGGGACCTACAAGGATCATCAAGTTGCACTTCTAAGAGAATGGCCTAGACAGGGATCAAACCCACAACCTTGGTGTTATTAGCCCTATGCTCTATTGAACTGAGATAATCTCAGGGTCTTCCTACTTCAGGAGCTGAAAAAGTAAACTATTTGTGCAGAGAGCCATAACTATAGAGAAGAAAGTAAGACTAAACCACAGATGACTTCTATGAGACATAAATATGTGAGTTTGAATAATGTTTTGGTGCTAGGCTAGAACAGCCCAGGTTTTGCATATGCTGATGAAAGGATGAAAATATTAGCAAACTGTCTGTGGAGAAGAACACTTATCATCAACAAATTTTATTTGAATGACACTCCTGGTTTTTGTGTTATGCCAGGCATAAACCTCATGTCTTTTGGGATTGCTACATCAATGCTAGATGAAAGAAGAACACTTCTCATCAAACAGCAGTGCCTTATTAATGAGAAATCATATGATTAATCAATCTGATTACTTAGAAGTCAATTTATCTGCAGTACAACTGCTAGCCAAATGAAAATAAGATTACTGTGAGTACAGTTTATTAATAATCCCCAGTATGCCATTGATTCAACTTGATTATAACACAGCAGGCATGTGATGCACATTACAAAGACATTAAACCAGCCTGACAACAGTGAATACAGAAAAGGTTTATGCTACTGGGTGAGGCACAGAAATCCTGAAGTATAAGTGACCATTCAATTTGCAGATCTGCAAGGAATAGTTTATTTTATTGTAGATAAATAAAGCTGATGTAATTTTCCAGTATCTAGCTCTTAGGACAGTTGAAATCACCTGAAAGAGTGAGTCAGTGTGGAGTTGAGACACAGACCTTGTAACATACAAAGCAACCCCTTGAACTTCCTCACAACCAAAAGCAATTTAGCAGACACAAAGGGGAATTCAGGTTCCCCAAAGGGAAACCAGTCACATATAGCTCACAATGCTGTTTCACCTCTCTGGCATCTCCCAAGGCTGCAGTAGATATAATCCTATTTTGAACACATCTACTGTGATATATATTCCCTGTGAGCATAGGTTTTGGGCTGAAAATAACTTGAAAGAGTTCCAGCACTTCTTATTTTTTCATAGATTTTATTATTCTGTAGATTATTCTCTTCTAGTTTGTTGACCACAAAATTGTCTTCCTTCATATTTATTGGACAACACAAAAATATCTTCTTTCAATAATAAATATCTTTGTTGTCTTAATTGTGCTTGAAAGTAAAAGTGTAGTATAGATATAGAGAAAATATTAGAGAGGGAGGGAAGGAGGAAAGGAGAAAAGGAAGATCCCTGTTTGCTAGGTAGGGGAATGGGAAGAGACAGAAAGACTTAAAAAAAATCACCTAGGTTTAAATAGAATTAATTATTATAACTACTCTGCTAAGCTAGGAGATGAGGAAAGTGTCAGTGATGTCCAGAAGTCATTTGGTGAGATCTAGGAAAAATGCACATGTATAATCCAAAGCTGCTGGCATTTAATTAGTCTCCACAGTGAGAAGTCAGAAGTGCAGAATGAGAAGCCTTCAGGATGTGGCATTAGGCAGTGGCACCTCAGCAGCCCAAACAGAGAAGATTAGGTCAGGAAGTGGAAAGAAGAGCTAATTGATGCAGACTATCTGTAAAAATTAAGGCAGTCAATTGGCTTTTCAGTGAGGAAAAAGCAAATCAGTGACATAAAACCAGATGAGCACTTCCACAGTCAACCTGTGGGCCTAAAAAGAGCGGTAACTCTCTGATGTATCCAAGTCCTATCAGGAAAAAAGAGGGTCAATGAAAAGTATGACCAATATGTGATATATCAAGGTAAGAGTCTTCGTATTCAAGAGGTATCTAGAAAACATTACTTGGCAGTTTTAACGTCATATTTCAGCACATTTCTGGCTTTCCTGCAGGTTTAAGAATACTGTAAATCCAGCCACCACTCTACTTCAAATCTTTTCTGAGCCATGAGTGGTGAATTGTCTTTGTTTAATGTGAGGGAAGGTTCTTCTTTCCTCTCACAAAAGCCTCCCCTGGTCCCAAAAACCATGCCACATAAACCCAAAATGCCATGCCACTAATCCATCTACTGCATATGATGACACTTGTGAGAACAAAATTTACTTTTGTGATCAAATCTGCTTCTTGAATTTGTAGAACTTACACCAAACCTATGAAACTGAATAAGTTGTGGAGTTAGTAAGACTTCAGATACCACAAACTACAACTTTCCTGGGGTTTTATGCCCATACCTGGGGAAATGGATGCAATAGTAATGATTTAGAGTTCCTACACTTTACAAACTTCTGCTCATTTGTAATAGTTTGGAAAGTATTCTGGAAAAATAATCTATCTGCAGGTGTCGGGAAAAAGAAGTTCTTTTTGGTTTACTTACAATAGCTAAGGCTAAAATGAGGAAAGTCTTGACTGTTTGCAGTCTTACAGTAATCTGAATAATCAGATTTGGTTCCCTAGAAATATACTAAACAGAAGGCACTTGCCCAGGAGATGCATTTTAAGAGCTTAAGCCTGAATCAAGGAAAACACAGAAATGCACATGAAATGTAGAAGGAGATGAAAATAGAACTAAACAAAATTCAAAACAGCAGAGACTAACACTAACTGTTCCATGGCAGTTTATGACAGAAAAAGAAACTAACCAACAGCCCTCTAAGTTTGATTTTCCCGTGTCCTGCCTCTTAGAGAACCTTTGTCAGCCTTGGAAGACCACATCTATTAATGTTTCACCCTAGGTTTAGCCACTTCCATCAAATCAGAATAGGTTACAAACAGAAATATGTGTGGTATATTTTGAGTTCTGCTATTCAGCAGTTACTAATTCAGACATGGAGTAAGGAAGGCTCAAACGAAAATATACATAAAGTAATCAGAGAGGTCTGCAGGTTTTGGGGTTTTTTATTTAATGGAAAGGGTAGCAGCCAGTCTCATGCCCACCAATAATGATGCAAAATTCTTCAAACCAATTGAAGTCTAACAAGCACATTCGAAAAACATGTAGTGGTATCTAAAAGTTTTTAAAGGGAAGAAAACTTGGCCTTGTGCCAAGTACTGCAGCACCGTAAGAACTAATATTACTCCTCCACCTTCAATCCCTTACAGGCTCATATAAACCTCCATATAAACCAGCAGGCAGTCACATGGCCTTTGCTTAGAGTTCGGTCTAGCTCCACAACAGTTTCTTTTCTAGCTCTGAATTTTTATTTTTTCATGTTAAGCTAAGAGAAAATAGCATTTGCTCATTATCATTTGTCACGCATAGGCAAAAAGGCCATTACGGTCTATTAAATTAAAACCTTCAGCTCAAGAACAGACGTCATGACTTATGGAGGTTTCTGAAGCTCAGCAAATGCACATCTGGCCATGTGGACTGTGCAGAATTATATTTATGACGGTTTGGTGTGTGGCATTCTGATGGCTGCAGGGTAGCAGTGCGCTAAAGCCAGCTCTTGGTAGAGCAATTTCCTTTTGGTATTTCATAGTTCATCTGCTAGGATAATAATAATTGTATTGGCTCTGACTGGGTTGGAGTTAACTTTCCCCATGGCAGCCCTCCCAGTGCTGTGCTGGGTGTTGGTGGCTACAGAGGTGTTGGTGGCACTGCAGTGTTTTGGCTTCTGCTGAGCAGAGCTGGCACAGCACCAGAGCTGTCCCCAACATTCCCCCATCAGCAGGGGAGGAGTGGGCACACACTGTGTGGGAGGGGACACAGCCAGGCCAGCTGACCCAAACTGACCAAAGGGATATCCCATACCATAAGGAAAAGGAGGAGAAGGGAGAGCATTTACTATTACAATGTCTGTGTGCCAGAGAAACCCCTTCACACCCTGAAGCCTCACTTCCCAGGATGTGACTGGACATCACCTGCTCATGGGAAGGAGAGAATGAATCTTTTGTTTTATTTTGCTCCTGCATATGGCCTTGATTTTGCTTCATTAAACTGACTTTATCTTTACCCACAACTTTTCTCTATTGCACCCTGTCCTGTTGAGGAGGGGAATGATAGAATGGCTTGGTGAGCACCTGGCTTCCAGTCAAGGTCAACTCACCACAATTATCCTGCCATTAAAAAAGAAAAAAAAAATACAGAAATAGGTAGAAGATAGAGCTTCCAGCTAAGGAAGAAAATTGGGAAGGATTTTTTTTTTTTTTCTAACTACAACAGACCAAGATTTTTCCATGGAGAATAAAAGTAAAAATGGGAGTGGAGAGCTTTCCATCTCTCTTGTTTCAACAGAGACTTGTCCAGAGGATAACAAAAATAGGCGCCACTCTCCAAAGAAGCCTCTTTCTTATGCTATGTACAGAGACTGGCCTAAAATACAAGGAGTTATTTAAATGTGTATGATGTGACTGTCTACCAGAGAGGCAGAGGTTGAGGTCAGTTTGTTTGCCAAAAGCATACAGTGACCCAATGTTTGGGATAGCAGCCTCAGGCCAAACATTCTCTCAGCCCTCGTTAATTCCCTGGTAGTTCCTCTACACCAGGTGCTCTAGGCTTGCTTATTTTTAATATTTATACAGAAAAGTTTTGACAGGAAAGGTTGAGGGAAGCTGAGGGCAGCATGTTAAGCAGAAGCCTTGAATCAAGGTTTTTTAACAGGTTAATGGTTGCAATATTCTGGGGTGAGTTTCTAGAGCTGAGGAAACATTTTTACAAAAAAGGAAAAAATACCCCAAAGCTAGCACTTAAAAACATAAAAAATAAATTAGAAAAAAAATCAACAAAAAATAAATTAATCCTTTTAAAACAACCAACTTTCTTTTAAAAACTGCACAAAGAGCTCTCCTTTTTACCTGTGGTAAATAGCAAGATCAAAGATACACTAACTGTGGGACCTGCCATGAGTAAGGCATTGTGTGTAACACCCCATCACCAACACACACAATACTCTGCACACAAAACCTTCTTTCACAACATTCTTAATAATGACTCATATCCTCTGACTGTCATACACAAGAACTGAAAGCCAGGACCTTTTCCTGAATAATTAATTTCGCCTTACAGCAAACACCTGGTCAGGTGAATACTGTCTTAAAAGTGTCACTGTCAGAGGGGGGTACATCCATACACCTTGAACTGTGAAATGGTGCATGCAGGTGGGGGCTGAACACCCAGGAATTGTGTAGCCAAGTGCCAGGGGGTTCATGCAGAAATGTTTGAAGGGTTTCCAAAAAATCCCTCTACAGGAAATATAAAACCATGACATGTTCTCCACAGACAATGTGGACACTCTGTGTGATGGAATTGAAGTGAGGTATCATTCCTCATCCTCCTTACCTCTGAAGAAGTGGGTTTGCAGTAGCCAGCTCCAAATACCAGATTTTCTAATGACATACTGGACTGGTCTGGTCCTGCCTCCAGGCTGCCTTTACCAAGCCAAGAACCTTTCCCTGGACGAGCAAAACTACAAGGAGAAAGATTGAGAAAAGTAATCAGAGGAGCATTGGTAGAGAAGAATCATTGTTGTCCCAGTATTATTTCCTTGCTTAGAAAACATTTACAATTTTGCTGAGTTTTGCATTTGTTTATTTCAAGTTGCACTGTAAATTCATGTTTTCCTTGAAAATGATCACACCTTGAGTATTGATGCACAGCCAGGGCTCATACTTTGGATTAATCTGAGCACTACTTATATCCAAGTTAATGATGTGAGTTGTCTTTATATTCATTGGAGAGGAATTGGCATTTCCAGCATGAGTCATCTCGTGCTGAAGCAGTGTTATCAAACAGGTCAGAAGAATTTTACCCTCCAAGTATTTAATGCTAATTGTGGACTGTAAAGAGAGGCTGGATGACTGCCTCAGCGACAACTGGAGATGAGATAACCCCTCTGTTAGTCCCTCTGATAACACATGCTGTATACAAACTACATCAAGATTTCAAGAGGGAAATCAGTCTACTTTTGGGGAATGCAATGAGTCAAATGACCAACTGTGATTGCTAAATTGCAATGCAAGCAACCAGAAGGGTTCTTTAAAAACATGCAGGCAAAGGTGGAACTGAAATAATGAATTGCAGAGAAAATGGGAAAACACATTTGCTCTTTGTGCCAAGTGCAGAGGTAATGCCACTGGCTTTGTGCTTCAGCTTCCAGACTGGGATCACCATCCACAGGAATCTGATGCCCATCCAAGCATCCCAAATCCCACTGTACACAGGAGACCTTGTCTTCTTGAAAGAATAAAAACTTCCAGGATGGACAGCACAAAATCATCTTAAAACCATAATGTGCCAGAAGTAAAGGCCACAGGGAAGTGCCATTCCTGCTGCAGTGCCTTTCTAATCCCAGGTTATTCCTCTGTGTGTGTCATGTGGCCACATCAGCTCAGATAAAATTAATGAATTGATTCCTGATTTGGTTTTTAAGGACAGATTACAGTGCTGAGTGCTGTACAGAAACACACAGAAAACAGAGAATTATAGAATCACAGAACATCCTGAGAACATCCTTTCTTTTCCTCTGGAAAGGATCCACAAGGGTTGCCAAAATCCAACTCTAGACTTTGTACAGGGCAGCCCCAGGAATCACACCATGAGCCTGAGAGCATTGCCCAAATGCTTCTTGAACTCTGGAAGGATTTATATTAAAGATACAAACCAAAAAAAAGAAGAAGAAAAAAAATCCATTAATGGCCATACAACAGGTGAAGTTCTGGCGTGAAACAGTTTTGCAACATTGGAAGAAGAATCTCGAGGAAAATTACAATTTGGACCAGTTTCAGAAAGTTAAACATAAATCCCTCTCTTGTCTGTAGAACAAAACTGCTGCTTGTAATAGATAAATACTGGCAAAAAGGCCATTCCATAAGAGGGAGGATAGGGTAGAAGAAATCAGCAAATATCTATTCTTGCTTATGTATATTTTAATTTATGTGATCAAAGCAATTCCCAGCTGGTTGCTTCTAAGCAGCATGAAGCCTTTCCATGTATTTTCTACATTCAAGATAAATGCAATAAATAAATAAACAATTAAATAAAGCTATTTCCAACAGACAAGAGCTAGACTCCATTCTGAATAATTTCAGCAGTTATTGAACAGTGTTGTCTGCTGTGGTCTCCTGGAAAGGCTCAAGAAACAAAAATAAAAAATGAGTGCTCTGGTATCAGAGAGAGAAGCTTAAACAAATGTTCTGTGCACATGAAAAACTACTCATTTGAATATGAGAAAAGCTTTCAAAGGTTTAAAGGGAAAGAAGAGCACTTTTTAATGCCTTTTTTTAGTTATTTATCTTTTCCTTTTACAGCAGAGAAGGGTTTTTAATCTGTTGGTTTTACAGAAATTGATTTCACATAGCACTGTAAAACAAAAACCTTTTTTTGGGAAACATGCCAAAAAATCATCAGTCTGCTGAGGGAAAGTTTAAGTGGAAGGCTTACAAACTGCTGATTCCCTCTAATGTTTTCTGAAGAACGTTATGCTTGAATAAAATTTTTATTAGCAATAACAGGTTAATTTGCTACATCAATTATTTTTTCATTGTATTTATTTCTTCTAATTATTTCTGCAAACATGCTCCTTTGTATGAATCATGAACCTTGGTTACTTACATGTCCATTTGGACTGTCTATTTAATAGCACTGATTTAATATCAACATTTAGATCCTTATCCAGTATGATAATGTCAGCTGTTAATTGGAGTCAGGATAAAAAAGGTCAAAAGAGGTAACATGAGTGTGCCCAAGAGGATTAAAATACGTGCAGATCTATTAATATTTTCAGTGAAATGTTTTATGGGTTCTTTTTGAGCTGGCCTTTTGATGACCTTATCCATGAGACCATGAGTGGTGAGGCCCTGGCACAGGTTACCAAGAGAACTTGTGGATGCCCCATCCCTGGAAGTTTTAGAGGCCAGGTTGGATGGGGATTGGAGCAACCTAGTGGAAGTGGTCTAGTGGAAGGTGTCCCTGCCCATGGCAGGGAACGAGATGATCTTTAAGGTCCCTTCCAACCCAAACCATTCTATAATTCTATGATTTTATGCCTTTATCCTTCAAAGGAGTCTCTCAATTATTACAGCAGTCATCTGTGGACACACAGTACAGTAAACCACCTTGAAAAGTCCATTTTTTCTCTTCATTACAGCCTGCAAGATTCAGCAATAAAAATTTAAGACCTTTCTGACTCAAAGGTTATGTTCAAGCAATTATTGCCAGCAGTCATAGTTACCTTCTATGAATTTGTGTCCGTGACTTTGTGATTTATACTTTCGGCCTCTGTAACATCTTTTGGAATGAGCTGCACGTTGTAATAAGTGCTGAACTTTCTGGTTCTTTTGAACTTGCTGTTGCAGAATTCAATGTGGCAATACTAGGTTCTTATATAGCACAAAATATTAAATAATCATTCACTATTTCTTTTTCTTCAGTGGACAATTCTCTTACTTATAAATGAAATGACAGTTTCCTAGCATAAGAAATTGAATGGCCTTGATAAATGCTAATTCAGATGTGTTATTGAAGCAAATCAGAAAAAATACTTTTAGGGCAGTTTAATAGAACACCATGTTTCCTTTTTCCCTGCCCAAAATTTAAATACTTTTCTTTCATTTTCAGTTTTGTTTTGGGGTTTTGGGGCTCTCTTTCGTAGCAGGGGAGGGTTTGACTATTCGGGGTTTTCTTGGTAAGCAAAACAAATTTTTTCATTAATTGTTTAGCAGAATGGGGAAAAAAAACCTAATTTGCATTATATGAAATTATCAAACTCTAAAAAAGAAATAAAAATAAAAATAAAAAATAAACAACAACCTCCATAGACATACACACAATCATCACATTTCTAATGACAAGAAATTACAATCTTGTGAGTAAACCAGGAGTGGAAATCCAAGAAATGAACCTGTATCCCATCTAGGTTAGATACTTGGAGAAACCACTTCTTCTTCTCTCAGTCCCTTATACATATAATAGCACTGCTTTAACAATTGAAAATATAAGTTAGTCCCATAGAAATAGCATAACTCAGAATTAAACCCTCACAGTCCCCACTACCATCTGTTTGCATTTCACCAGGAACTGCCTTCTCCCACAGATCAGGAAAATTGTAGTGAAAACACTAATTTCCGTCATTGTTTTAACTCAAAACTTTAATATAGCTTTTGGCAAATTACTACTGGCACATGGCCATAGGGTACATGGGTGATCTGTTATTTATTTTTAAGAATAATCTGTGGATGTTTGCAGATTGTGCTCCTCTAGACATGGTTCTCTCTTATCCAAGGAGCTTCACTAAGGTTATAATCAGTGACTGTAAAATGTTCTGAGCTTTTTGGGTACAAGTGATAAGGTTTATTAAAATAAATTTTTAATGAAAATAGATATCTCTCCTTAGATACCAAACAGAGTTGAGGGGGAATCTGGTTTGAAATCTTTAGTGATTCTGACTGCTGGAAAAGGATGGCTCATTTGTCCTGAACTTAACCTTAGCTGCTATAAAACTTGAAAGCAGATAAAGCCACGTGGTGATATTTAATTTACTTTTGAGAGGGATTTTTCTTTTTAAATTTGACTCAGAAATTGTCATGTTTTACTTATGTGATTTCTCAGCTGCTAGCACAGGAGAATGGCATGCCAAAGTGGAGGTTTATCTTTGCAGATACATAACAAACTACCAAATAAAAGAAAATTCAAAGGCAAAATCACCCAGTTATTACAGATGTGTTCTTAGAGGAAAATATATAAACCAGTATTCTTCTAATAAACATATTATGGAAGGAATAGCTCTTTACTGCATAAAAATTCCATTTTCTTTCCACAGATTAATTTATTTGCAAACTGGGTGGAGAGGGGAAATAATTGAAGAACTTTAGCCCCCAGTATAATATTGGTGCAGTTTCAGACACAAGCTGCCCATAAGCAGGAGTCAGCTACACCTCCAGCTGTAGGAAAATGGACCTGCATAATCTGCACCCAGATTCAAGGTACACAAGGCAGCACAGTGTGTGTATCATTTATATATGGACCAGTTGTGCTTTTGAGGAGCAGGAGGATGCCTGGAAATTAATGTATTTAGGTGAGATAAAATTGCTCAAGAAGGGCCAGGGTTGGCCTAATTCCTCAGTGCAGTGAAGCAGAGAACTAGATCAGGGCTAGATCAGCAATCTTTAAATACTCTGTGTCCCTTTCACTCTGTTTCCTATTCCAGAAAGAACAAGGTAAAGGCACTGAAAAACAGAGTATCTGTGTCTTGGTTGCTCCACCAACAAAATGTAAATTATATTATTTCCCCATCCCAGATTCCAGCAAGATTTCTTGTTTCTTAAACAGTGATTTGGAGATGAGCAGTTAAGAATTCAATGTTGACAAGTAAAATCCTGAAAGCCTACTTTGTTTTTTCACATAAACTTATGTATGGAAGTGGGGAAAGGAATAGAAAGTTGAGGAGAATCCAGAAAGCTGAGAAAAATAAACTCCTTTCTTGTGTAAGCAAGAGGAAACAGGTTTGCCAGCTGCCCATGGAAAAGGATCTGCTTATCTGCAGTGATTTCAAGACTGGCTTTTTTAAAATTTCCTTGGTGGTTTGGGTTTTTATTTTCTGGGAAGCAGTGAAGAGCTCCATAGAATTACTGAACCATGTTTTTTGTGTTTGCTTCCTGAGTCCAGTATAAGTAAGGCACTGTGCTTGCAGCAAGCCTGAGACTAAGCAGACCTCTACAGCACAGACCCACACATTTTCCTTTGGGAAAAACAGAAATATTTCTTGGAGTCTGAGTTCTGCTGGAGCAAAGTGTCTTTTCTAACAGCTGCAGCTGGGCTAAAAAGCACTGCCTGCACTTACAGTCCTGACTAGAGACAGGGAGCTAAGGGAGAAGTCAGTGCCTCGGGCCAGAAACCAAACTCATCCATACAAATGAGAAAACTTGAGTCCAAAGCCTGCACTCCTCTTCCTCCTCACCTTCCTCTTACAAGTTTCTGCTCACATTTATCCCCTGGATCTTAGCTAAGAGGACTGAAGGTATTTAGGCTGTTTGTGGAGGCCAGTGCCTCAGCAGGGGAGCAGGCTCAAGCTTGAACATTCCCTTTTTTTGGTTATCCTTTCACAGGCTCACCCTGCTCATCTCCTGTCACCCTGGGTAAAATGAGGTTTCCAGAGGCAACAAAGTCTCAGCTTTCCAAAGGGAACTGTCACTTGTATGATACTAGGATGTGGCATCCAACTCCTGCTGTAGGTTCTGCTCTATTTCTCCCCCACTCTAAAAGTCTGAAATAGTACTCCATGATCTGCAGGTGCCAAAAGCACTCAGTGCAGACACCACAGCCAGCACAGCAGCTGTCACTGCTCTGCCACAGCACAGCTCCAGCCCTGGGGTCACAGTGTCCTGCTGTGCCTTGTCAAAGGGTTTGGGTTTACGGCAGACACAGGTGAGGGCAGCAGTGTTTCAGGTCAGGACAACAGCTGTCACAACCACTGAGCCCTACATCCCAGCTCTCCCCTAGTATCCCACTCCTGCCTGGAAAGAGAAGTCTTGAACTTGGTCCCTGTCAGTCCAGCTTCCTGAGCCACTCCTGGGGTGATTTTTTAGAGAAGTCAAAGAACTCCAAGGATCAGAAGAAGAGTTTTTAACCAAGCTCTGGCTCGGTGCTCTAAGGACAAGTAAAAGCCAAGCAGTCCCTTCCCTGCTGCAGAGGGATGCCAAGAGAGGCGGCAATCCAGGCACCAAAGCATCACACCATGTTTATGGTCATCCCACATGTACAGCAAATATGATTGCTCTGGAGAAGAGTGGGCCCACAAGACCCTCATGAGGCTCAACAGATCCGAGTACCACCTCCAAGTTTGGACATTCCCAGGTAAGAGCCCAGACTGAGACTCATTGAGAGGAGCCCTGAGAAGAACTTGAGGGTTCTGGTGGGCAGAAAACTGAAGAAGAGCCAACAATGTGCACTTGCAGCTCAGAAAGCCAACCACATCCTGGGCTGCATCCAAAGCTCCATGGGCAGCAGGTAAAGGGAGGGGGATCCTGACCCTCTGCAGGTGAGACCCCACCTGCAGTGCTGAATCCAGCTCTGGCATCCCCAGCACAGGAAATTGGGGGATATTGTGGAGCTCTCAAAGCAGGCCCAGAGGAAGCCACAAAAATGATCAGAGGGCTGGAGCATCTCTCCTTTGAGGACAGGCTGAGAGAGCTGGGGTTGTTCAGCCTTGAGAAGAAAAGGCTCCAGGGTGACATTGCAGCACCTTTCAGTGCCTGAGGGTAGCTTATAAAAAAGAGGGAGAGACGTTTTACAAGGGAATGTAGTGACAGGACTAGGGGAAATGGCTTTATACTGAAAAAAAATATTCATTTCACGTTTTAGGATTT